>JAOBAT010063306.1:12501-24472 GCA_026413305.1 Hydrozoanthus tunicans | reverse complement strand
GGGTGATGGGGATTCACCTCGTCTAGAGGGAAGAGATGGGGCTTCACCTCATCTAGAGGGAGAGGGGGCAAGTTTCACCACATTTAGAGGGAGGGGGCAGGTTTCAACTCATCTACAGGGAGGGGGGCAGGTTTCAACTCATCTAGAGGGTAGGGATGATGCTTCACCTCGTCTACAGGGAAGGCATGGGGCTTCACCTCGTCTAGAGGAAGGAGATGGGGCTTCACCTCATCTAGAGGGAGAGGGGGCAAGTTTCACCACATTTAGAGGGAGGGAGGGCACTCAGGGGGGACAGGTTATGAGGCTTCACCTCATCTAGAGAGAGAGGGGGCGAGTTTCACCACATTTAGAGGGAGGGGGGGCAGGTTTCAACTCATCTAGAGGGAAGGCATGGAGCTTCACTTCATGTAGAGGGAGAGGGGGCGAGTTTCACCTTATTTAAAGGGAGGGGGCAAGTTTCAACTCATCTAGAGGGAAGAGATTGGGCTTCACCTCATCTAAAGGGAGAGTGGGCGAGTTTTCACACTTTTAGAGGGAGGGGGGCAGGTTTCAACTCATCTAGAGGGCAGGCATGGGGCTTCACTTCGTCTAGAGGGAGGGAAAGAGGCTTCACCTCATCTAGAGGGAGGGGGAGCGAGTTTCACCACATTTAGAGGGAGGGGGGCAGGTTTCAACTCATCTAGAGGGAGGCGATGGGGCTTCACCTTGTCTAGAGGGAGGGGATGAGGCTTCACCTCATCTAGAGCGAGAGGGGGCGAGTTTCACCACATTTAGAGGGAGGGGGCGGGGGCGGCAGGTTTCAACTCATCTAGAGGGAGAGAATGGGGATTCACCTTGTCTAGAGAGAGGGGATGGGGGCTCACCTTGTCTTGAGGGAGGGGATGAGGCTTTATCTCGTCCAAGTATCTGAATTGATAGATACTAAATTGGAGTCGTGCGCAAATCGATTTGCAGCAACAAGAAAAGCAAACCTTTTGCTGTCTTTGGTTAACGTATCACGAAGCAAGAGGCCATTTCGGTACAATGCTTCACTCTATTAACGAACAGTGAACTTGCTATCGAGTCAAATGCAACAAGTGAAACGGAAAGCAATTCTTGGGCGACCATGTTTTTTGCAATAGCAGTGAGTTAAAATTCGTAATGGTTATAAAAGTGAAATCATAGAAACTATAGAAATGACAATTGTGTTAATTCAAAGATTTGAATGGTTTGAAGGGGTAAAATGCTAGAATACATTTAAATATATTAATTCGCGCATATAGTTGTAGAATAAAATTCAGTTTGAGATACCATTCCATTTTTATAACCAAAGTATTTCGGCTGTCATCCGACAAACAATTTCTTTTAGCTAGTATTTTCTGAAGATGGCTGTCGGATGACACCCGAAATATATGGTTAAATAAGTGAATGGCTTTTCGTACTGCCTTTATTCTAGAATCTTTTTTTAAGTTAACCTTAGTTAAGTTTACTTCTTATTGTTTATTTCAGGATTTCCTTGACTCCGGGCGTCATTCCGGCAAATACATATATATTAGCACGGATAGTGTGTATGAGGTGTGCAAAGAACCTTCTCATGGGGGTCCCCTGAGGGAAGATGACGCAGTGCGCCCTACAGACGCCAAGGAAAGAGAAGCACTCTCCGCTAGGGATTCGTACGGGGATCGCAAGCTCGCTTGTGAAGAGGTTCTAGAGAAAGAAGGAAAGCCGAAGAGGATTTGGTGGATGAGCCTTCGCCTACCTGACGTCATCGGCCCACGTGACAACACCAATCGCTTTTGGACCTATTTGATATGGTTGAGGTTCGGAGATGTTATCGGACAACGGATTCCCCTACCGCCGCATCTCAAAGACAGAAAAATGAGTTTGGTTCACAACGAAGACGTGGCGAAATTGGTCCTAAGGTTGGTGAAAATGGGGCCGTATCCCCAGTTCAGAAATTCGTACAACTTGGCCTTCCGTGAGACCGCCACCCTGGAGGAGCTGATCAATATGATGGCTAAAGCACTGGGAATTAGCGAGGTCAACTTTGACCGAGAGAGCAAGGGACCTGTTCTGTTCCCTTCAGTTACCCGCGGGCCGTTAAACATCTCTAGAGCGGAGGCAGTCCTAAAATGGTCACCAATTCCCCTGGAGGAAGCCGTGCTTAAAACAGTTCAGTTTTACGAGTTTGCTATGCGAGCCCCCGACTTTCGAGTTCAGCGAAATGCCCTCGTTGACAAACTGATACCCAAAGACAAAAAAGAGGCTTTCAAAAAGAAGTTTAAGAAAATCTATGGGGTTAAGTACCAGGAAATTCAAATAAAAGACGAACTGTGATACTCCCTCGGTTATTTGCGAAGCGAAAGTAAGCTGTAATTAATATACTTATTTTGACTTTCTTGGTGGACTATGATGGACTCTGAGAAATTGGACTTTTCGAAAGAATTTAGACTTTTGTATTTGTATTTTTTTTTACTTTTGAAAATAAACAAAGCAGTGTGAGCACGGCAAGCTAAAATGGTGGTGGTAAAGGAAGGGACTTGAAGGGGGGAGGGGTTCGGATTACGGCGCATGAAAAGCGGGAAAATCCAAGTTTTGCGAAGCTGGAAAAATTTCGACCATATTTGGAAGTATGGAACTGTACTTCCCGCCATTCCAAGTTACCCGACTTTTTCCACAAACTAGCGCAAAAGCTGCTCTAGAAAGGGAGGGAAGAACTTTTTTACATGTGGTCCGAACTGCTCACAACTAAACGCGAAATTCCCTCGGCCTTTTCCTATACCCAGGCTCTGGTTCAATCAGACTCCATATAACAGCTAAAAACTGGAGAGAAAAACCAAAACTGCGAGGGTCTGGGTACCTTGATATATGGGTCAATCTGACGATAAGCGAAAATTAGCCAAAATGAAAAAGGTATAATTATTGCTCGTAAATGCAGTGATGACGAAACTAATCAACCAATGAAATAATTAGTTTTATTGTTCTGCTTATTTTATACTGTACAATTTTGTTTAATTCAATTTCTTATTATGGTACAAAAGTAAAAACTATATACACATCTATAAAATTTATCGCAGTCGACACGAATTGACTTCAACTTCTGTTTTCTGTCGGTAATTAAATGTTTAATTCTCTTGCATTTTCACGTTCTGCAACTTTCACCATATCACGTTCGTATAACCGAATTACCCGTAAATCTCTGCCAACTTCTACTCATAAACACAAGCGAGCCCTTTATCAGGCATTTTAGCGAGGACTGGTTTGAGGGCCTCCAAAGGAAGTTGGTTTTAAAATCACCGATTTTCTTGCAACCTTCCTTTTTTAGCTAAGTTCTCGGTGCATTTTATTTTCACAAAACGTGAAACTGCAAGGGCGATAGAGATTCCCGTGAACTTCAACTCTTTCAGTCCCAGTCACTCATCGAACTTCTCCTTACGTACCACGTACAAAGTTAGGCATTCGATTGCGAGAAAAAAAGAGTTGATCAAATTAAGAGAATTACTGAAAATGGAAAGTGAAATTCTCCCAAACTTGTTCTATAAAAAGTATGGCTTTAGTTGGGAGAACTTACCAATTGATGTAACTTGGACTGAAAGAGTTTTAAAATCCCTACCGAAAAATCATTTAAGTGTTTTTGATTTGCTTGCTGCAAACCGCTTGCATCCTTGCGTTGCTAATTCACTTTAAAAAACTGAGTGGTGTCAGTCTACGATTGTCTTTTTGTTATTGAAAGTACTTACTGGTCTTACTGGAAAATACCAACCACCAGACAAGAGATCATGGTAGTTGGCCCGCAAGGATGCAGCCATAATGGCAAGCAAAACAATTTGTAACTAGTAACGTGTCGTATTTAAACCATAGCCCTTTCAGCCCTGGTCAATAACTAACTTCTCCTTACCCAACTCTTACATACTATAAATGTTTGGTACTGAGAAAACGGAAGTTGATCAACCAAAGAAAACTACTGTGATGAAAAGCAAAATTCTCCTAGCCTAGTTTAATGAAAAGTATGGGACTACGTAGGGAGTATTTAGCATAAGATCAGTTAACGAATTTAGGGCTGAAAGGGTTAAGCAAATGATAATCATTTTAAAACGTGTCCTGCACACGTTCTCGCTTAGAACAGCGGATTTAAAAATATTTTTCTTAGCTACCTCTGTAAAAACTTAAATACTCTGTAAAAATCTTCGTTTGACGCTTGGCGCCGTTAATCGGGCTCTCTTTTTGAAAAGAGTGATATTTACCTAGAGATTTTTTCTTATCAAGTGTTATGAATAGTATTTCAAGCCCGTTCCGTATAATCAGTTATCAAAACAAATTAAAATAAATTATCTTAAATGCAATTTGAAGAGCTTTTCACAACTCTAGCACTGACGAAAAAAATCAATAGAATTTTGTACAAATTAATAATTAACAGCGAGAAGTCGGACTTAAAATATTTTCAATAGCACTTTCTGGGATCCGTAGAAAACTATATTTAATGGTAACCTTACTTAACACTTTAATTACCCATTTAAGAAAAGAATGAACTTGAATAACAAAAACAACAGTAGGGAGCTTAAGCAACGAGGACGGGATTATCGACGAACGACAACGGCTTTCAAAAAACACACTTTTTGCTTGCCCTTTTTCTCTCTTGTCCGAGTTACGCTTTGTAGACAGAAAAGAAAAAATTAAAAAGTTCTTTTCAAAGATAAATGAAGATTGACAAAATTACGTCCTTCACCTAGCCGTAAAAACTTTTAAAATTGAGCTTTTCACGCTAAAATTTTCAAGATGACGGCACGTAGTTGTCTAGCACGGTGTATTCCAACGTGCAGGTTTTGTACTCACTATTGTACTCTGCCGTAGTCGCCCGCGTTAACGTCCTTGTTGCTTAAGTTAAAATTAAAGTTTAGAAGAAGAAAAAACAAAGGAAGTAAATAGTTTTTTTTTAAACCAAAAATTATAAATACCTAGAGTCAGTTTTTTCAGTAAGAAACAAGCTTGAAAAATGGAATCAGAGGGGAGCCTCCCCCTGGCTCTGTGTAGGAGGCAGCGTAGGGAGGGCTCTCCCGGTCATTACCAGGGGGGGTAATTCTACAACTTTGGGTTTTCTTTTCTTTTTCTTCTTTGGAGCTGCTCTTTCTGCATCTTCCCCCTGATCTCCCTCGACGGGAACAGCTCTTTTCTTCTTTTTTTTTCTCTTCAAACCATTTGCACTGCTATCCCCCGTAACTTCGGTGTTCTCTGGCTCGTTATCACAAACATCAATCGCAATTTGCAACGGCTTCTTCTTTTTTCTTGGCGTGTTGGAATCTTCATAAGTTCCATTTAAATATTTTTCCTGTTCTACTGTTTGCGCTGAGTCTTCGCGTTTGTTGGTAGTTTGTTGGTATAAAGGGATTTCTTTCAAAGATTCTTCCGATGAAGACGCATGAGGACTATTTATGTCTATTATTGTTGAGTGAGGTTTCTTGGCAGCTTTTTCTTGCAGTTCTGGAGATTCTTGGTCTGTGCCAGAATATTTTCGGTAGTTTTTAGCTGCCTGAAAAATAAACCAAAATGCTTACTTAGTTTTAAGTGCTGGGTGAAAACGGTTTGAAACCTGAGAAACTCCCTGACCTTCAAAAACCCCAGATCAATTAACTGTTTTCATATCCCATAAAAATTTAACCAAAAAATAAAAGTAAATAAATACAAACAAATAAATGAATGAAAAATTGAGACGTAGCAAACGAACAAAAAAACTAGAAGAGCAAAATTGTCTTGAGCCTCAGAATTTTAACAAAAAAACCTGTTTAGAGTAGAATCACTAAAGTCGTTCCTTATCTGATTATCAACCAAAGAGAAATTGTTCCCAGTAAAATAATAATAATAAAGTGCTGAATAATTGATAGTTTACTACCAGAGGACCTTAAAGTCCGGTTTCCATATAATTCCATAAGTATAAAAGAATTCGGAGATGCTAGTGTGCAAGACAGTACAGTACTTGTGTCTTTGCAGTAACTATTTCTTTTATTCTTCAAAAGTTGATATTATATGATTATAGTATTAAGAGTTTAGCAGTTGTTAACTTTTAAAAATACTATAATTGGCAAAATGTTAAAATCTTTGACTATAACTGGTCAGCTATATTTCTCGGTACTACTAGACTGTGACAAACAAACAAAATGATGGCAGTTTAACTGTCTTACCTTGGAACTTACTTCACTAATTGACTTCACTGCACTCTCTTTAGATTGCACTTCGACTGAAGATTCAGACTGTGCCCCTTCACTAAGTTCAACCCTGTTTAAAAAAGTAGAGCGCTTTAATTACACAAAAGTTCTAAGCTATACAGTATTTATATTAATGACCGAGTGCGATGTCTACCCAGGATGATATTTGCTCAAGGTCTTTCTTTGTACAGTCCAAATAATCCAGTCTGTATTAAATAGTGCCTTGTTTGATCTTCTTGAAGTTGAGGATGAATATCTTAATATATTTGATATCCTCTCGAAACTCGATAAATGATTTCTATATTGCACGTTGGGCCTCAATAAAAGTAAATACCACTGATTTTTTTATTTTGCTCAGTTTTTCAATTTCATCATCTTTTACTGTGTATATGTTTTCCACCATCTTTATTTTTGTCTTATATCAAACTCCAATTAACTGTGTGATTAAGGTTAAAAATATAAGCTGAATACCAGCTCACGTACGTAATAGTTTATTTATATAATGTTCGCTGTCCGCCTTGATTAGTTTAAGTTATTTTGCGGGTAGCAACAAATTTCTTGTAATTTTGTTAATATGGTAAATAAATAAAGTCTGAAGTCTGAACGTATAGAGGTCTGTGCAAAGACCAACATGGACCGAGCAAACAAGGTTAACAACTAAAGGTTTTTTTTACATGACTTCAGTTTTAGGCCACTTTAGGCACACTAGCGTTAGTGACAAGACAGTCCAACAACTCTCCAGTAATGTATGGTAAGTTTCTGTTACTCTTGGGAAACCAACAACAAAATTAACAAACAAACTGTTTGCATTACCCTCTGTCCTGGTCGTCTGTGACTTCTATTGCAGGTACAACTTTATTACTCTGAGGGAAACATAAATCCGAGAACAAAAGTCAGTATGTAAATCAAAATGTACAAGGAAAGCTTTTCAAACTATTCTAAATGCAAGAAAGGAACTCCTGAACTTTCCTTTTACTTAATATTCTTCCTAATTCTCTAATAATCCAAAAAGTATAGTTGAAATTAATGTCATACAATCATCTTTAATGCTATTTTTAAATACCGCCTTTAACTCTAAACCATATTCCTTTTAACCTTTTGAAAAATCATTTTTGGGCCTCATTCAGGGTTCGCACTGAGAATGATGAATAAAATTCTAAGACTTTTCTATGACCAAATGCCACTTTCCATGACCCAGAAATATTGTGAAATCAAATAATCCATTTCAACAGAACAAGCTATGAACAGTTCAATTCAACTTTAAATGCCAACTCATGGTTCACACTGAGAATGATGTTCAAACCAAATTCTATGACTTTTCCATGACCTTAGAAATTTTTACCAAATTCCAAAACTTTACCAGTTTAGAAATTCCTTGACTTTTCATACTGTGTGAACCCTGTCACTTAAGTAGCCTCTATTTGAAAATGTCAGACAGGTAAAGTGCATGCTTAAGAACAAAATTAACACAGTGGTCTGGCAAAACCTCAAGCTCGTGATCCAAGGATTAAAAGTCAAGCATGAGCACTAAGCATGTCTAACAGCTACTGCACCACCACAAACTACTTATGGAAAAACCTACCTTTAACTTTCTCCTGAAAGAAGGCTTGGCCTTGCCACTCTCTAGATCAATTTGGTGAGCTGCCTTGTGCTCCCGCTGGTGCACAATAAAGTCATACGTACTCATTTTATTCCACACTGCATAGAAAAACAGTCAATGTTAACCAATCATAAGCCAGAGCTATACTATTTCCCATGTCAGCTTAGACTAGTGGACTATAGGCTAAATTGTTTAGGAGAATGTAACTTAGTTTTGTTCAGAAGTCAATTGTACTTAAATTTTGGCTAACTGAAAAGCTTAAAAACCTAATTCTACCAGGTTAAAGCCAAAAATTACCAAAGAAAAAGTCTTTTTAGAGGACTTGAACATTTTTATTTTGGGTGGAAAAGTTTTGGTTCAAAGCAACATTTTAGCTGTTTTAGCATCGAAGTTATCAGTTAAAAAAAACTTTGAACTCATATCTTAATCTTCTCTCATTAGAAAAAGAGGTTTCACTTTAATAATAAAAGGGGTTGCTCCTCATACTTTTGACAGACAAGGTACTTGAAACTGTAACAGTTTTTATATTCTTAGAAACATTCTTTAGGACCAATCTTTTCCAGTCCAGTGTAGTTGTGCACTTACACTGAGATTGATCTGATACTAAGAATAAGAAATCATTTGAGAAAATTAAGTGGAAGTTTTTATTTTGCAAACTTGACACAAACTATGCTTGAATAAACTTTCTCTTTTATACATGTCGATACTAAAAATCTTGCTGATGATTTCTGTTTGTGTGTTGTGGGCAAACAGATTTATACAAGTTTACTAGCTAGGCTACTTAATAATTATTTGTGCCATACAGCAGGAGATGTTGACTTGACAATGGTTAAATATGACAACTGAACATGTGAAACCATATAGCAAAAACATATACCATGATCTCATATTTGTAATGATTTTTGTGTGGAAGTTAGTAACTGGTAAGTTCAATATATATTGACCCTTGTCCTGCCAAAAATGATTTTTTAAAAACTAAAAAAAATCTAACTTTAAAACCACTGCATCAACACCTAAAGAGGGACCATTCATTTTTTTGTCTTTACAAGTGGATTCTAAAAAATATATCCATTGCTTCATTTGTAAACTTTTTATTTTTAAACTTTTAGACTTTTATTTTTGAAACTTGAGAAGGATAAGGGTCTAGATATTTCTACTCACTGAGGTACAGATGGAAGCCAAGCAGATGACCCAACAGAGCAATGGTCAGTAGTAACAGAACTGCCACAACAACAATGAAAATGAGAAACACCAACTCTGACACTGGAACAAACAACTTCAGTTGACCACCTAAAAACAAAAAAAAAACATCAAATTTACTTACTTATAGCTCAAATTTATTCTCAAACACAAGTAATAAAAATGCAATTTATCCATTAAGTTTGAAAAACACTATGGGTACTTGCAACATTGAATTTATTTTTATTTTGGGGATTTTTTTACATGAAGAGTCACATGAGAACTAACAATAAAGGTCCCCTTCAAGTTCTGCATTCTAGAGATATCCAGTTTTACACAGTCACTCTCATCCAAGGTAACACGATGTTCTATCATTAATTTGCTGATGACTATTGTAGTAGCAGTAGCCTGAGCCCAATTATTGAAGCCATACAGTTATAATAAAACATTTTCAACAATATATGTAAACCAATACTATGGTACCTAATATGTTTGCATCTAGAATGGTCTGTCCAAAAAAAAACTGCATTATTTCAGATTTATTTGCCCAAAAAAGCAGATAAGCTTCATTTGTTCATTGCAATGTTTATCAGGTGGACAGAGAAAAGGCAGCACACCCACAGATTTCCTTCACAGCAGGCTTATTCAGTACTGGTCCATGGTTTACACTAGACATACACAATAGCTTCAGTACCAGTTTACCAGACAAAGATAATTTATAGGAGAACTCTAGTTCTGACTTTAAAATAATTATATGTTTCAGGTTGCAAAAATATAGCATTGGTAGTAAACTGAATTACCTGCATTGGTTTTTAAAGCCTCTAAACTTGTAAAATACATCACAATGATGTACAGAGTAACAATAAATACCAGGAGTGCTTCAAAAAATGCTGTTGATACACATCCAATAAATAATCTAAAAAGCAATTGGAAAATAGGAAAGTACAAATTAGTAAAAAAACAACCACATCCTTTTGGTTTATAACTGCTAAAGGTCATTCCATTGAAATAGAACCTGCACCTAGATTTTTGTCAAACTTTCCTCGTTTCTCAATCATTATGTGCAAACTGCAAAAATGGAATAAACTTTTGAGATATGATTGATACAAATAACCCCTCCAGGGCTATTTTTCTGTTATAGTAAGCTTAAAGTTAAAACCAAAAATTTCTTATCTGGCCAAAGATAACATTGAGGAGTGTAAGGGAAATAAGGAAGATAACTTAAAGAGTTCTCCTGGATTAGGAGAATAATTTTGTTGTCATTTTCAGCCAAAACATTTTTGGTAAGGAGGCATTTTTGTGTGCTTTTGTTGTTACTATATTTCAATACCTCAATAAAACAGTGTATTCTTGTCTATGTTTTTTATATTTTTCCACACTTGAAGAAACACTCAGATTTTTCCTATTCTTTCTCTTCAGAGAGTCGTGTTGAGATTCGACTGATTGACGAAAAAATATTGTGGGGTACCCGTGCTTGTTTAGGAGAAACTCTAGGAAAACTGGCAAAACCTGTGCTTTTTTACCCCATTTCCGAGGGGAGACTGGAACCGAGTTAAACAAAAAGCCCCATATATTGAGAAGAAAACTAGTTACTTTTTTGCATTCTTTTTCTGATATGTCTTCGAGAGCTCAACATTCACTAGAATATGACAAAAATGTGTAAACATTTTAAAATTTCTAATATGCACAGTAAAGATGTGCAATGCAAAACTTGGGAATTATCTTAATGAGGTTCTGGCTTGAACAATCTTAAAGAACACAACATTTTAACTAACAATTATATATTTTATACCCAACATGTACCACTTATTAATACTTTAATTTTAAAAACTAACATGATATCTGTGTCAATAAAATAAATAACTGAACTCAAATGCAGTTAAAAGTGTTGCCTAGCAAATAGAATATTGATTTATTTAGTCTGTGATCATTATCACTTGACATATTGAAAAATATAGCTTCTTGACTAGATTCATGAAAGAGTCTTGTCAAACAGGTTTATTGTCCATGTCAGCAAGTTTTATTTATCTCTCAATCTATATTAATGCTTTACATTTTATTATTATAATCATTGCAGCTGGAACTAGTATTATAGTAAATATAGTAATTATATAATGAACAAATAAAGTATCATTTATACCAACTCTGTCAAATCTTTAGATAATTACAGGTAAAAAAACTTCACAAGTGGCCAAGTATATACACAGTGAAGCTTATAACCAAAAAGTTGAGAGTTTTGATGTTTTGTATGACGTTTTTTTCATTTTCATGAATGAATGTCAATTCTGCCAGAACAATAACCTAAACTATTTGAGGAAAACTGGCCAAAAACAAGGACCTAATAGAAGATGAACACAATATCTAATAATAATAAATAATAATTACTAATAAAGTCTAGGGCTTGTCATTACTTGTAGTGAAAAGAAATTCAAAGTTTTGATGTTAAAATTCTTGGAAAATATCTGAATCACTAATCAATGGAATCAAACTAATCGCAGAGAGGACTGAGATTTTCAGCTAAGGTAAATTTCCCTTCCACCCAAAGAACCAAGCTACATTCTCCTCCAGCCCATACTTACTTATAATTTCTTCCACCTACACAGTTGTTTAGCCATTTACAATGATGATCGAAGTCTGAAATACATTTATTACACACTGAGCAATGCTTGCTCTTGGCACCTCTGTCGAGAAAAGGTCGTGGCGTTAATATCTTTCACCAAACAAAGATAAATCACAAAAATGTTTAACAAAAGAAGTAAAAAAAGCCAACCTTCACCTTGAGCACTAAGAATTGGACACTAACCAAACATTTAATATAAAATTTATATTCACATTAAAATAATATATGATAAGGATATGTCAATATTTCAAATTTCTTAAAAAAAACTAGACAAAAAACTAAACCAAATTGGAAAAACTAATTTACTGCATACAAAATGCTACAAATTTGTTTTTATTAACTTAGAAAAGATCTAAGTTTTCACCAGTTCAGTTCAATGTGAAACACAGATTT
>JAOBAT010063306.1:0-12401 GCA_026413305.1 Hydrozoanthus tunicans | reverse complement strand
CCTTAGATATTTTTCAAGAACCAAATCTTTTATATTTGCACTTACACATCAGCTTGACATATATAACAATGATTGTTCTCAATCACATGTCGATGCAAACTTCGATCAAACACTGCTTTGTCCCTTCTTCCTTAGATATTTTTCAAGAACCAAATCTTTTATATTTGCACTTACACATCAGCTTGACATATATAACAATGATTGTTTTCAATCACATGTCGATGCAAACTTCGATCAAACACTGCTTTGTCCCTTCTTTGGGCACTTCGAATATTCGAATCAGCTGGGTCAACAGCTAATGCAAACACATGAAAGATCACATGTACGATGTATATACCACCAGGGATCTAAAAATTTATAAGTTAAAGAATAACAAACTTTGGCAAGGAATGCAAGGAGACTGTCACTGATAAACACAAAAGTTCGAGATTATCAAAATTAATTAGTTAGAAAAACAATAACACAATCTACCATTAGCTTATCATTCACATGTAAAATTTCATACAAAATAAGAATAAACTTTAAATCATATCTGAATTTAAGCTCGAGTTTGGTGACTTTTAGTGTGGCTTTCAAAAAGGAAAACCTCAGAACCTTGAAAAAGATTTGAGAGTAAATCGCTGAAAATCAAGCAAAAATTCATTTTTTCCGACACACTGTTTTAGTAATACCGTCCATTCGGGTGTTAAGTCATGTCATAAATATCAAATACCATATAGCTATGTTCTTAGCTTATGTTGAAATAGATCTTTTATAAGTATTTAAGGAATATATCCTTAATTAAACAAATCCGGGCAGAATCTACAACTCTTATCTAGTGTATTTTTAAAACAATTCATGTTCGAAAATCATGAGATTACTGCTGACCAAATCGTGGTCCGTACTTGGTTTTTCTATATTCAAGGATACAATATAACCCGCTGGTCTCCATTCCAAAGACAAATGTGGAACAAAAGTACCATAGTACACGACTGCAAAAAATATGAGGAAAAACCAGGCGATGAATTGAAGAGGATGCCATGGACACGAACAGCCATTTACTCGTTCGACCTGGTTCATTGCCACCGAAGATGAGGCGGTTGAGGATGTTCCTGTCATTTTCTTTCCATGTATGGGTACCATTCCTAAGTTCAAAAGGAGTAAATCAATTTCCATAACGAAAGGAAAGTGTCGGGATCATCTTGCAAAGATTTCTCATTCTGAAATTTGACTTTCAATCGCAAGAAACTTTCAGGTTTTTCATAAAAACGCAAAATACCAAAGTACAAAACGTAGTAAAGAAGTACTCACCTTCATTAAGCACTTATCTTTCTACCGATTAGTACTTTAAATGATATTCATTAACCGATAACCGAGCTTTGAGCAGCGTTCTCGCACGAAAGGTTGCTTTGCCCGCCATGTTTATTTGTTCCCAAGAAACAAACGCTCTTGATCATCGCCTGCCTCGATTCCAGTCTGAGCTTGTCACCATGGAAACATTTATCATATCACAGAACTCATGCGCGCGCATTGAAATTTTCATTTCATCTGTTTTTCTCATTATTAAACGGAATATGCCTTTGCCTATACCACGCACCCGGAAAGAAAAAGAATTCGCGTTTATGAAGAGCGGAGAGAGGAGTAGAAGTGGTCATAAAGTATGTATGTGTAGTTTTAGGTGGGATGGAAAATATTGCGTTAAGCTTTATTTTGGGGGGATGGGGGTGGGGTGCAAACTATTTTTGGGAGGGGTGGATGGGGCAATTAACTTTTAAAACGCTTACCATAAGTCTTGTACAACCCTCTTCCCTCCCCCCTCCGGCCCAAGATTAAGAAGACCCGACAACTTATGCTCGGTACAATCACAAATTCAAATTTACAACATGCTGCACGAATATTTTAAAGAAAAACCTTTTCTTACAAACCGCTACAAAAATCTTTGGAAATAGAGAAGAAAGCTTTGTTTTTTTAAAGCGGTCACTCGACTGCAGTGTTCTATTTTTAGTATATCCTACGAATATCATAACATAACTGTAGCCAGGTAGCCGGTTCAGTTTCAAATTTCCGGAAAGCTTATAAAGAATAACAAATCAGTTGAGTACCATCATGATATATAGTGTATTAAGAAATTTCCTTAATAAAACGAAATAAAAATACAGGCTCTTAACTTGAGTCGCCAGGTCGCTGCAAGTGCTAAAAAGCGCATTGACTTGAACTAAAAAAGACGATACTTATGACAAACAAGTATATAAATTTCAAGCTATATCTTTCATCCATTTCAAACTTCTTAAAATGTACTTCAAACGACAATTTATATGTTCAGTCTACTGAGTAGTATAAATCGTTTAGTTTTTGGGTACTTACAATTGCGCACAGCCGCTCGTTTTCTTTAACTTAAACTGTCTTCATATTAAACGAAAACCAATGTCTTTCAATGAGAATGTGTACAGTATAATTAAAAGGACTTCCTTCACGTAAGCTGTCAGTCAGGCAGTCACTGTTTGAGCTACCAGTCGTGTCCAGGCCGGGTCAGTTTTTTTTTCAAAAAGCCGTGTTTGAGCGCCGTGTCTTCACACCGCAGATGTATCGGGTGTTTTTCCGTTTCCAGCTTTGGTAACACTATACTGACACCGTGAAGTGTGTCTGACAGGAAGAGAGAAATATATGAATACATAAGTTATTTCAAGGATGTGATATATAAGACATTATATTGCCGTTGCTTTTTACATGCGTGCTAGATTCAACGATGGTTCCGGTGTAGGCTGACTCAGCCAGATCTATTTTTTTCTTTGTTCGATTACTCATTTCTTTGGGCTGTATTCCGTCTATGTGGATTTTACAAGTCGAATCAGTTTACTAAAACGATTATAAAGCTAACACACTCTCTAATTAAGATAATTTGGTAAAGTTAAAAGCAAAGTATATGATATTGAAACTGATATGAGAACTAAACTCATGTATATACGGTAAAAAATGAGAAGTATCATAATACTACAACACAGTACTTGTGCTGATTTTGCACGGTTGCAAATACACAGATCGTGACTCATTCCCGAATCGTCGATTTTCATCAATTCAATGTGTTTAGGGGCTTGTATATTGCTACTGCTTGCTTGACCGGAAGAAACAGATAAAATATACGAAAACAAAACGTGTATAATTCCCTCGTATGCTCTAATAAGCGCCGCTAAAGAAAGCGCTATTCTCTAATAAGCGCCCCTAAGATCAAGCACTATTCTCTAATAAGCTGTATTCAGAGCAAGCGCTAGTTTTTATTGAGCGCCGCAAAGAGCAAGCACCGTTCTTTAGAAAGCTTCACCGTAGATCAAGCGCTATTTTCTAATAAGCGCCGCTAACAAACGCTATTCTCTAACAAGCGCCGCTAAGAGCAAGCGCTTTTTTCTAATAAGCGCCGCTAAGAGCAAGCGCTATTTTCTAATAAGCGCCGCTAAGAGCAAGCGCTATTTTCTAACAAGCGCCGCCAAGAGCAAGCGCTATTTTCTGAAGCAACGCTCAAAGTAAGCGCTATTCTCTAATAAGCTCTGCTAAGAGCAAGCGCTATTTTCTAATAAGCGCCGCTAAGAGCAAGCGCTTTTCTCTAACAAGCGCCGCTAAGTGCAAGCGCTATTCTCTAATAAGCGCCGTTAAGAGCAAGCGCTATTTTCTAATAAGCGCCGCTAAGAGCAAGCGCTATTTTCTAATAAGCGCCACTAAGAGCAACCGCTATTTTCTAATAAGCGCCGCTACAGCAAGCGCTTTTCTCTAACAAGCGCCGCTAAGTGCAAGCGCCATCCTCTAATAAGCGCCGCTAAAAGCAAGCGCTATTCTCTAATAAGCGCCGCTAAGAGCAAGCGCCGTTCTTTAGAAAGCTTCACCGTAGAGCAAGCGCTATTTTCTAATAAGCGTCCCCAAGCGAGCGCCGAAGCGCGGGAATCTAGGGGGTCTAAAGAAAAATTTTGAAAGTTAGGTTGTCCGAGCTGAGACTGAAGTGTAGGCAGCCAAAACCAGCTTAAAACGCGGATATATATATAACTTTTTAACAGCAAAATCGATTTTTTGGCCGAGTGTACAGTCGGAGAACAACATATATTTTTTTTGCTGATAAAAACTCCGGTACTAAACCAACAGCGAATCAGAGCAGAACTATATTGTACGTGTTTTTCATCCTTGCACTGTCACTCGGTTTTCATTTTGGCGCAAAAAGATGTTGAGTTTTCGAACAGATGGTTAACAAAAATGTGGACCTTCGCAGTGTGGGGGATGGGGGGAGGGGTAGCGGACGGAATAAATTGCGCTTATATTACGATTTATCCTTATTATTGGTTTAAATAAGAAACAGGCAAATATAACCCATCAGATATTAATCGCAGACGAAAGTAATTAGCATTTGTTTGTTCGACAATCCTGAGCCGAGGAATTATTAACTGCGCGATATTGATCGTACCGGCCTATTTTTAAAAATTTTCAGCTTATAATGTTTTTCCTTGACCAACACTCCTCTGTTTGAATATTTCTCGACCACAGATAAGGATAAAATTTTGGACGAGCTTGAACTTCAGTAGTATGCTGTAACTCTGTTGTTTGTTTGTTTTTCGCTTGGAGAAAAAAAACAACATGCGTTTCATTCTAAAATTTCCGGCGGAAACTCTGCCCAAAGCGCGCGTGTGCTCTTCAGTTCGTAGTGTTTATACCCACAGCACAATTCGTTTCCTTTTAAACGTGTTTTTTGTACAGCTATTTTGCAGTGAACTGAATTGCTGGAAGAATTTCTTAACCACATTCATAAACATTTTCCTGAGCCACTCTAGCTTTAAGCCTCTAGCTCTCAATGACTAAAACTAAACTTAGGAAGAACTCCCAAAACCGTTTTGTGTTAATCCATTTGGTACTGATTCGGTCTTTTTACTGAGTGAACAAACAGGAACATCTGGCGAACTTGGCTCTTTTACAAATTGTTTGTTAGCAGGTTCGCGCAAATTTGTAATGACTTGAACTTTTACAAAATTCGTTTTTGTTTTTATTCGATTCCCAGGGGTTTTTATTGTGCCATATATGAACTGTGCGTTTTTCAGATGTTGGAAATACTTTCAACCGAACTGTGTTTATACACTAATCCGCGAGAATTTGTGTTTTATGTATTTGATCTTAACTATTTTATCTTTCTGTTAACTACAAGTTGTTTCGTTGTCTTGAAATGTATTAATTAACCTCTATCCATCCATTTAGATTTATTGACTGTCTGTTCACTTTCATGCGTGTGTGATATTTGTATAAAAGAAATTGCCAAGATATTGAATTTAATAAGGGTCTGCATTAACGTCAACAACAACTTTGCAATCAGTTGGCACACAAACAATCCAATAACCTGCTAACTCGTGCGTGTCATAGTCCGAGACCGTTTTGGAAAAACAAAACAAAAACAACAGTAAAAATCAGGTGGACTTTATAATAAGCGCGTGATTATATTTCTTTGAATTGAATGAGATGGTCTCAAACATTTGATTCGTTCGAATTTATGCTGTTCAAAAAGCGTGCGTTGTGGATTTCTTTGAACATCTCATTCACGAAACATTACGTATGTCTTCAACTTTAGAGAAGATCCGACATGCCTCTTAGTTCGATATTGTTGAAGTGTGCGGGTGTTTACTTGCACGTACACGAGTAGAGATCTGGAACGAGTCTGTCGAGCGAATCACAAACAACATTTTAGACAAACAAAGGCGGCAGCGAGAGACGGCGGAGTGGTTGTATTCACCTAATTTTAGAGGGGAATTGAACGGTTCATATCTCTGTGTATTTCTCAAAGGACTCTGTAATGTCTCGAAGACGTCGTTGTGTTATTACTCAAGAGATTTTTTCGCTCATTGTGTTTAGAAACAGATAAATTTATACGATACCAAAATATCAACTGACAAACATGCCCCAAGGTCTCTGTGAAGATTTGGTGAAGTGTGGCTACCTTGAGATGAAGCTGCCGCGCAAACAGCGTAAAGTGACTCAAAAAGTAAGCATATATTACATGTTAGCTTTTGATGTTACTATCCGTTAAAGTTTCTCATGTGATTCATGAAAAATTCAGTGTGTTTTCGAACCATTATTAAAATTCTTGTCGTGTACACAGTGCATGCATTATAATGAAAACCAGTTTACCATAAAGAGTTTTTAAACTTCAATAACAATTTACATCACAAATAAATTTGTAGTTTTAAATATTTTACAGATTCTTATCGCTATTAAAAGTGTTACTGTGTAGAAGAAAATAATCACAAACTGTTGTCTATAAATTTAATATGAACGCTCGGTATCTGAACTTACCGATCGAACGATCTGTTGTCTCTACTCGAACAATTGAAGTCGATCGTTGCACACGTAATAGCCGACTCTACATTTTTTGGCTTCGAATATCTTTTTCATATCAATTTTTGAAACTGTTTGAAACTACTTAGTTCTCAGAGGAAAATGTTGTTTGCTACTATGATGTGGCGTATTTCCTCTGTAGATTTCGTTGTTTTTCGTGCAAGGCAGGGCATATTTTTTTCCAGCATCAAGTGTTTACGGACTATAAAGCAGTTTACGGGTTCTCGTAAACCAAATGGCCCATATCAAAGACCGCAGATCTATCGAAAATTATGATGTAGAGTAATAGAAAAATAATTGACAATATCGACAGCAGTAGTATATAACGTAGTAAAAGAAAACAATTGTCGAAAAGCGGCTATGTATCGAAGCCAGAATGACAATCGACAACTTCAGCAGATGTCCGGCTTTGATAAACACAAACTTGTATAATACGATTGTTTAGAGGGTCTAGACTTTGTATTACATTAAATTACTTGCAAACTGTGAAAGTCTTCGATATTGCAAGAAATGCAGTAAAGTTTGTATGTCTGCTCTGTCTGCTGTTCAGTTAATTATTAACTTTATGTTTGTTTGCTAACCCATCGGGGGTATGTCGGTTTTCAAAAAAGTTGTATCATTAGGATTTTGAGACTTTCACTTAGATAAAGGAGCAAGAGTCTTATGTGACGATTGAGAAAGAATAATGATTTAGCTTTATAAACTTTTCTTGTTGGTATTTTTTAAAGAAAAAAGTCGTGGGCTTCAGTTTTCAGTGTCTAGCCATCTAAAGCTTTATATTTAATTAGTAATATTTGTAGCAGTTGGTAGAAACTAAAAACAAACAACGAGAGAATCTGCTGTGGTTTCAAGTAAAACTGAAAATGCTTTTCATTTCTAACAGGTTTGAAACTTGTCATTTAAAACAACAAGTTTGCTCTTTTTAGGTATGGAAAAGAAAGTGGTTTGTCCTTCGAAGAAAATCGCCTCAGGGAAAACCTCGTCTAGAATACTGTTCAAGTGAAAAGTCTTGTGCAGAAGGAAAAAACAGAACAATTATAACCCTTGATGGGATAACAGACATTTTGAGAGCACAGTCTCGCACTCATGCATATACAATTATGATTGTATCAAAGGAGGTTAAACTCTTTCTGGCAGGTTATAATGAAAATGAAAGCAAAGAATGGCTGAGAATGATTAAAGAACTTGTACTTCCTGAACCTAAGATGTTTCCATCAATAAAAGGAGGAGACATTTATGGTAAGATAGTAATAATTTCTGGTTAAGTACTAACTAGAATAATTCATTGTTAAAAAAGGTCATTCAGAAAATGTACCTTATTTTGTAGGCTGTTCAATCTTTGTCTCAAAACATATTAATTGCAATATTCAAAGCTTAATAAACTGTAAGCATGATGATAAAAATATGAAATCAGTATGAGACCAGTTGCGAGCAGAAAATACAAGTCCTGTCAAAAAAAAATATGTATTAAAATGTTCAGTTCTTTACCCAAGAATAATCCCCAGGACTTGTTTTCTGCATCTAACTGTAAATGATTATGATTATGATTATGATTATGATTATTATTGTTATTGTTTATTTTTTGAAGAGACAGGTCCTTTTACAAAATAATGTACTCTGATCAGGTAATCTGCTTCAAAAATATTCGGATCCAACTAGGGTACAGCAACAGGATAAGTTTTACACATCACTTGCTAATAACCACAAAAACAAACCTTTAAAAGATGTATGCTGAAATAGTTAGTCTTAAATGCTTTATAATTTAGCACATATTTTTTGGAGGGTGACATTGCTATTGTAAGCTCAATTTCAATGTCTTTTAGTTCAAGAGTTCTTTTAAACAAACTCAAGAAATTGCATTTTAAATAACTGACTATCCTTCTTGCTCAAGATAATCCAGTTGTTTGAAGGCTGATTAACACTATCCCAGGGTTAAATGTTCTTAACCTACATCTGAAGGAAAGCACTTCTCAAGTTGAGTGATAAGAAAAAATTCTGAGTCACTGGCGGGAATTGAACCCGCAACCCTCTGATTACCGGTCAGATGCTCTGCCCACTGAGCTACAGACTCTCATGGGGAGCCCAGTCACAGGATAAGTTCTTGTCTATTCCTCGCTGAACACTTGTCTCGATATGCCCAATAGCCATATGCTATATGATATCATTATCAAATTATTAATGTAGAAGTTTTCAACTTGGTGTTTTAAAGAATGAAGGAAAGTGCTTCTCAAGTTTGAGTGATCAGAATGAACATCCCACTGGTAATTAGAGGCTTCGTGCTTTCCTTCATTCTTTACAACACCAAGTTTCAAACCTGTTTCCAACCTTAATCAAATTTTGGCTGCTGTGATTTTGGAATTGACAATTTTTTTGTGGAAAATCTTAACAGTATTTTGTAAGAACCATAGAAATTAAAATCTTTCCTTAGAGAAAAAATTACTGCTGCTTGAATTTGGCTTAAGTCCTGATTAAAGTTAACCATCCTTTGAACAACCCAGTCCTGATGAGTGGCTTAACCCAGGGTTAAAGTTAACCATCCTTTGAACAACCCAGCCCTGATGAGTGGCTTAACCCAGGGTTAAAGTAAACCAGCCTTTGAACAACCCAGTCCAGATGAATGGCTTAACCCAGGGTTAAAGTTAACCAGCCTTTGAACAACCCAGCCCTGATGAGTGGCTTAACCCAGGGTTAAAGTTAACCAGCTTTTGAACAACCCAGGTTAGCTGAATCTTTATGTATTAACATCATGTTTCATTGTGTTTTGTAGGGTTTTATGAAGTAACAGTGATCAGAACTGATGATTCAGACCAGCTACATTTGGCTGGTGTTTATCTCATGACTGTTCGTAAACAGTATCTAAGTCTTCATAACAGTAAAACTGGAGACCGTGTACAGCAGTGGGAGTTAGAGTATTTGCCCAGGTTTAGACTACAAAGACTAAGTCACCTGCAAGATAGAGACAAGATCCTAATCATCAAGGCGGGCAGGTAAATTATAATTGTTAATTCTTTCATTCCTAGCATTCCAACAGCAGAATAGCCAAGCCGTTAGTGTGATGACTTGTAATCTTAGCGTCACAAGTTTGAGCTCAGTTCAGACCACCATGTTGTGTTCTTATAATTGATTAAAACACGTACTTTTCCTGATTAATTGTTCCAGCTGATTCAGCTTTATGAATTAGTAGCAGTTTCTGCTGGGGGCTAAACTGCAATGGATTATGCCTTGTCCAAGGGGAGTCAAAGACTCTCATCCGCTTGACACTAATGGGAGTCAGAGTTAGTCACTAGCCTAATAAGCCACCTGTTGCAAGAAGGATTTAGTTTTTTGGCCAGAATATCAACATCTTATTTGTCACTACCTCACAGGTCTGGAAAAGATTGTTTTATGGTCGTAGTACAGTGAGACTAAAAGGACTGATCAGGCAAAGAAAAGTACTTTGAAAGCTATAATCAAGATTCTCAAACGTTCCGTAAAGCAAAGAATTATTTTAGTCTGAGTTACTATACAAGTTGTATGAAGTGTTAACTTTATTAAATTCCTAAATTAGGTTTAAAATATTGTTTTATGGTAGTACAGTGAGATCAAAGGGACTGATTAGGCAAAGAAAGATACTTTGAAAGCTAAAATCAAGATTCTCAAAAGTTCCTTAAAGCAAAGAATTATTTTAGTCTGAGTTACTATACAAGTTGTTTGGAGTGTTAATTTTATTAAATCCCTAAAAATAGGTTTTCTCTCAATAAATCATGTTGTTGCTATATATTTACAGAGGCTGCAAATCTGGTGAAGGAGAATTCCAGTTTCTTACAAGACATGGAAGAGAAATTCTAGAGACAATTAAATGCCAAACACAAAGACTTGTTAATACAAGAAAGTTTGGGGCTAATAGAGCACCCTCATTTGAGTCTGTGCCCTGCACACGATCATCTGAAAATGAGACAGTCGAAAGTCTGACAAGTGGTGCATCATTTAATGACTCAGAGTCACGCGATCGCTCAGTAAGTAATTCAAGTCATCAATCCTGATTTGGATAAATGGTCATCAATAAATTAAATTAGAAGATGTCACCATTTCAGCTGCCAGCAGTGTGTAAGTTAGACAAGGGATACCAAAGTTATGAATGTTGTGTACCATTATATGGGGGATCTACTATTATGAGGGGGATCTACCATCAAGAGAGGGATCTACCATCAAAAGAGGGATCTACCATCAAGAGAGGATTGCATTACCTGTATTCTCAATGATACAGAGAGTGCCACATAACTGGCAGTGAATTAGCAGCCCAATAATGTGATGATGGTATTGGTCAATGTGATGATCATGTTAGTCAATGTGATGATCATGTTAGTCAATGTGATGATGTTGATGAAAACCAAAGTTCCTCTGAACTAGTTAATATATGAAAAGTTTAGAGAATTAGAGAATTTAGCAACAAATCAGTTGGCATTTTTAGCACAGAAAGAGTTAAAATGGTTGGCTATGTTGTGCTTGCAAGTGATCAGCCAGTGAATGGTTCAGTTAACCATCAGCAAATTCATCATCATCATAATATAGTAACAGTTGAGCTGGTGATAGAGCTATCATCAATTATTACCATCTCATCATCAAATGATCTTTTGGTATAGAATGAAGTTGCTATCAAATACCATTTTCATTTATACCAAAAAAACTGAAAACCACAAAATCTGGACTTGTATGGGTCTCTCCCTATGGATGTTCAGGAAGAGTTTTCTATTCCTAAAGTTCAGTTAGAAATGTTTTTAAACACCTTTGAGTTAAGTTCCACAGTTTTTGTAAACTTCAGTTGTTTCGTTATATTCGTATGACTCTGTTTAAGTGTTTTGATTCATCAGTCTTCAAGTAGAAACTGTTGTCTTCAGAAAGGAGCTGGCAAATATACTTTGCTAGTTGCATAAAATTTTGTTGGTACAATTTTCTTGGTTTTTAGCCACAGCAAACAAGATAGATAAAGAAACTAAAAAAAGGGAAAAATGCTTGTATACTTTTTTGTACAAAATAAGATCCTTCACTTGAAAAAAAAAAATTTACTCATCCCATCAAACTTATGACATCACAACTCATTCAAACTCTGTAAATTACGTACATGTTCTAGTGACAAACCAAAGCACGATTTTGTTTTAAAAAATTGATCTTGTAATATAAGAATTGATAGTGTGAAGTGACTATTGATGCAAAAAACTTCATTCTGTGAAATTGTTTAACCCTTTCAGCCCTAGCCTGTTTATTGACTTCTAAATTCTCCTTTCACAACTCATATCAAGTAAGACATTTAGTAATGAGAATAAAATTGTAATTGATTGTATATTAAATTATTTGTGATGAAAAGTATTTTTCTTCATAACTGATAAATATGAAAGGTATGGATTCTTTTTGGGAGAATTTAGCAATGCATTGTTTGTTGTGTTTGGGGCTAGAATGGTTAAATCTGAAGTTGATTATTAAAAACAAACAACCAGTTATAAATATGTGATTTGACAAAGTATTTATTGTTGTTGTGTAAATAGAATCTCAATGCAGTATATCGTCAGAATGACACATCGGCAATCAAGGAAAAGTTCTTCAAATATAGAAAATAAGATTGAATTAATAGTTTCTTTGTGTTTTATTTCCAAATTACATAAACAAATGAAGGGCCCCCAAAATAGCCAAAAATTCCCCTCCTCCCTTTTCTCGCCTGCCACGTATTAACTACTGAGGCAAGTACTCAGCACCTTTATTCATTAGGTGGCAACAATTTTTATTTAGCCTATTTCATAAAAATTACTTGGTGGAAAATTGACGGGTAAAAACAATGGGATCAAAATGTAGTAGGGATCGGGGATCAAATATTTTTAAAATCAGGGATCAAAATTTTCTAGAAAATTTAGGAATCAGCAGAAAAAAAATAAACCATGTTGTGAGCCTGAATTTTACATCACATGTTTTTTCATTTACGAAATCGCAGTTCTTACAGGTATATCTCTTGAGACAAACTGCAGGCTTTCAAGTGATCCTACTTTTCCTACTATTTCCTACTTTTTTGACCCTTCTCCTAGTATTCCTACTTT
>JAOBAT010063295.1:0-24475 GCA_026413305.1 Hydrozoanthus tunicans | reverse complement strand
TTGAAGTTAATATTTGATGTAAAAACGCCAAACCGTCCTCAAACCAAAGCTGTACTAGTCCCTTGCCAGGAGGAACGTTAACGGTTTGATGATTTTACTCAAATTTCTTCTTATTCAAATTTCTTTTTCAACTTCCCCACAGGCACTATCCAACAAAAGTTCAGTTGTACTGCTGCCTTGGCGGTGCTTTGTCCATAAGCTTACACATTTTTTCAGCCGAGCCCCAAAGTCTGTCGTTAAAAGGTTCCTAGTTGTAAACCTTTAGCTTGACATCTTCGTGGCAACAACTTAGCGTAATAAAAAAAGTCCAAAATTCATTTTTTAAAAATGTCAAACTTTTACTGTTCGAAACTTCTTCATATTATACCAGAAATGAATGAAATTGAACTAAATAAAAGGCTCTATATAAGCTTGTTATTGATAATTTGGAGGTGACCATCTGAGCTTGTCAAAAACAATCGCTACAGGATTCAAAACTGACGTACTTAGAACTATTCTCAGTGACAGAAACTATAGTGCTCTCAACAATTAAAGAGCATCAGTGACAGACAAAAGATGCTTGTTTTCTGTTCAGCAATGATGACTTACTATATAAGCGGGGGATGTTATTGAGTAAATCGCCTACAAAAAGCGTGATGCATCTCATTGGCTAGTCTCATGTAACTTCCACTTACTTAGGCCCTTGGCTCCATGTGGAGCATAGGCCATCAACAACTGTGAGCCAAATGCATTTTACTTTGGACTTTTCTACTTATTTCTGACAACGTCATTCCAAGGTTCTTCATTTTTGCCTCTAAGTCTCTCTTCCAACTGTTTCTTGGCCGCCCTTCTCTTTTTCCCAGCTGTGGATTACACGTTCAAGATGATGCAGAATTTTGTCGTTGATGGCTTTAATTTAAGCGCTGCACCCTATAGCTCCACTGGCGACTCCACTGACATTTATTCATGTCTGCTGTTAGCTATCATAGTATCTCTAAAGTGAAAAGTTTTCTTAATTCATTATTGGACAAAACTTGCTCAATGAGAAATTGTTGTGCAAAAATTTTGTCTAAATCTTTTATGGTTCGTGAGGTATAACCTTTTTTTGAAAAAAATTTCCAAATTTCCAAAAAAAAAATTTACCAAACTGGGACTGATAAACTATCTAACACGAGATACATCAGCAGCGCAACGTTTGTTTAAGGCGCGGGTACACCTAAAACGTGCATGCTTTGTGGCCACTTTTCTTTATGTTTCGTACGATATCTCCGTCCATGATTTAAATCTGCAGAATCGTATCGCTTATAGCACAGATGGTATGAAGGGGAACCAGCTTCAATATTCTAAGATTTTTCGGATGAATTTTGAGTTGTATTTTTTTCTTGAAGATTGATATTTTTAAAGAGAATTTGGAGTTTAGTGATTTTTTTAGAAGTTTAAAAATTAATTTTGAAGTTAAAATTGGATGTTAAAACGCCAAACTGTTCTCAAACCAAAGCTGTACTAGTCCCTTGCCAGGAGGAACGGTCTGCTGCTTTCACTCAATGTTCTTCTTATTCAAATATCTTTTTCAACTTCCTCACTATCCAACAAAAGTTCAGTTGTACTGCCGCCTTGCTCGCCTTGATTGAGCAACTTTTGCGAATATTTTTTTATTCATTTTGCTCTATCAAAGCAAAGGTTTTGTTCGCCTTGTTGCTGAAACAGGGGTTGACGTTAGCCAATCACTGTCGTGCTGAGTGGACATTTGCCCTTACCCCTCCCCCCTCGGGCCTATTAAAACCCTCGTGTAAATGTATTACACACTTGCTTTGTATAATTTTAGGGGTTTGCGATTTGAGCTTCAAATTGTTCTTGAATTGTTCATGTTTCTGTGTGTAGTTTCAATGAATTAAAAAACTAAGCCTAAAGTATTGCAATATTGGAAAACAAGTCTTAAGGTATTAACTTCTAGGCGAGTATTTGTGTAGAGCGAATAATTTGAAGCGATACGATAAAGAAGGAAACCCGGCATTTTTTATTATTGGCAGAAAGTCAAAGCTCGAGGCAGAGTAATTTTTGAAAAATTAGCTATCGAGCCCGAGTCTCAGCTTGTTTTTAAATTGCTCTTAAATTTTGGCCAATCTGTGTATCGTTATTCTTATAAAGTTGTTTCTGTCTTGATTGTTATTAGGTTTGATTGCAGTTTTTTATAAATTTTGATTCAATCTTTACCCAAAAGGATGGGTTTACCTAAAGCTCCTGTGTAAAGATGTACGTTTACTGGGGGTAGAATTTCAGGTTGTGCCGAGTTCTCGAGCTCTACCCTTGGCAAATCGTATTTTGCCAAGATTTGACAAAACAGGATACGACATGTATTAAAACTTGACAAATCATATTTTGCAAAATCGGTGTTATGCAGTTTGAGAAATTGAGTTCCACAATGTCTTCGATGAGTTTTGTCCGCACTGATATACTTCATAGAAGGTATTTTATAGAAAACTGACTACGTGTATATCCTAACCAACCATTTTGTCATTAATAGGAATTTCGAATACGCCGACGGAAGTACGTTTAGTTTCTGAAAAAAATTATTAACTGCAGACCTGACTCATTGATTCAATCAAGCGAATACTAACACATGTACATTAACCGAGGGCCATTTGTTTTTCCGAGTTTTTGAAAAATATTCGTAGCTGAAAGATTTTTGGGAATTTTCCAGTGCTGACAGAAAGGGATTTGCGATCAAAACGCGAAAACCTCTCCTTAACTGGGGATCGCTAAGCATTCTGAAAACGGGACATAATTTGTCCTTTGTTTTATTTTGTTATATGTTGCAATAATTGACAGTGATATTTCCCGTACGGACACACGAGTCGTTACAATCTTTTTGAGCTAAATTGAAGTGAGGACTAAACAGTCAGCCATCACTCAGCGGTTCAATCATGAGAGAACTAAAAAAAGTAGATATTATTCTCCAGACCGCTGCGGTAAACACAAAGGGAGTTTTGTGCCTTAGGAACAAACAATCTGCATTGTGTGTCATGCTTAACAGAGAAACACACAGTGCGCTGTGCTTTATTTTGTTCAGGGAGCTGTCAATTTTAAAAGTAAAACTGAGCTAATACATCGCGCGCGCGTGGTAATCAAAATCACTATACGAGCGATGACAAACTCAAGATTAGATAAATCATAAATATTAGTTCTTGTCGCTAGGACTAAGTATGAATTAGCGAGGTTAATAAGCGGGGAAACAAACAAGCCAACTTGCGTCCGTTTTTAATTGAATTAATTATATGTCAGTGCTATTGATATTACTTGAAATAAATTGGAGATGACTTCTTAATAGTGGCGTTTAACAAGGCCGGGCCACCGGGAGACTTCAAATTTTGGGTTGAGGCACAGTGGAAAATGTAAGGAGGAAAAAAACAAACCTTGTCGAGACTTATGTTCCATATGGATTTTGCCTTGCAGCTAAGAGGTGCGAAACCGGAAAAGGCGGAGAAAATAATGACATGAGAACTTCAAGTTCGTAGTTGTTGAATTTGTGGTTGTAAACAGCAAAAAGTTTGCGTCTGAGAAAAAAACGGCCTCGACCCGCTCATTTATGTTTATATTCGATAACGATTTCCGCAGGAAGAAAAGATATGGACATTACTGTGCTTTGGAAATGAGGTTTTATGAGCGATTGTATCAGAGATTGTGACATGTCTTTATTTATGAAGAGCCAATAACACGAGTCTTAGGTTTCTCTTAAGAGTGCCTTATCGCCCAAATCTACTCGCTAGTGACATTGCTTAAAGTTTTAATTCAACACGTCAAAAATGATAAAGAAGCAGCGTCGTCTTTGATTGGTCCAAAGATTACGGCGGCTGTCTAATCTGTCAGTGAGTTAAAACACATGTGGACGGTGACTGAAAGGTCCCCTCAGTTTTGTCCGCTTCGTATTTCTCAAGCAGCCAATATCAAAATCAGTTGTAATAATAACTGTCTTAGCCTCAAGCCCAATGGAAAAATTTAGTGAGTTTGTCTCGTCTATGGGCCCGGCAGTCAAAAGCACACAATTCGCTTCGTCAAGCACCACAGTGCATCACGCACGGACTATGAGCTCCTCTCCTAACGTAAGCTTTGGTAGTGCATGTGCACAGAGCTCTGACGGCGGACCCTTGGCAGTACCGATGTCTTCACACAGTTCCACAAGTGGAAATATTTCTGCTGTATCTTCACAAAGTGACGCCGGTAATTGTTCAGTTATGCTTCTACTTTCTAAATATTGTTTTCTTGGCGTAACATTATCCCGGAAATGGAAGCCATTCAAAAGAGAACGCTTTGATTGAGTTAACTAGAAATCTATTCTAATTGAATTTCAATGGCTTGTATGTAGTAATGTAGTAAGATACTGGCTAATGGATTTTGACAACACATGCACCCCATACTTGGGGCTAATTTTGTGCCACTAGGAAAATACGCTCGCTCTTCACCCCATCAGCAAATGGTGCATAGTCCCGAAACCTGCATGGAAATGGAGGCTGATTCAGGCGAATCGGCTCCTAAACGAAAGAAGCGAAGAAACCGAACAACTTTTACTTCCTTTCAACTTGAAGAAATGGAGCGAGTTTTTCAGAAGACGCACTATCCCGATGTATACACGCGTGAGCAACTGGCTTTGAGATGCGATCTCACTGAAGCAAGAGTTCAGGTACAGAGTTGTTTTCTTTGAGTCTTTACTGTGTTTTATGTTAAGCTTTGGTTCCCACGAGCTTTCTTTGCAACCTGCTGAAATTTTACTAAATTTAGAATGACATCCTAATGTGAGATACACTGGGGGCTTTAAGGAAAACGAGCAAGGCTACTTTTAATGGTGGAAATGGCAAATATGATCAGTGCAGGCTATTCAACATATTGCTGGCAGCTGAACAATTTTCGTATTTGCTTTTCATTTTTGCCTCTTGGGGTTGCGCTCTTTCACTGCTGTTTCTAGTCTTAAGATTACTTTCGATAGTAGCATCTGGCCCGGCTTTCCTGCGAGCGTATTATCTGTTATTCTTGTTTAGAGTTCGTTAGAGTGAATTTATTGCCTGATTGTCAGCAGTGTTTTTAACACTCTTCATCATTACTTCTCGATCTCAGTCGCCGTATAATAACGTTACTCGACGAAGGCACTTCAAATGATGGGCGTACTTTAATTACAATACTTACTCGCTAACACAGCATTGGAATAGTTAACACATCGTTGAGTATACACGCTGTATTTATATTCCCATCGTAGTTCTCAAAAATTATTTGGCTTAAACTACGGTTAGTCCAAAAACTGCTTTGAAAGCAATCTGAATTGGGTACGATTGCGACTTTCAATTTCTATGTTGTTCAAGTTCACCGCGCCAAAAGTGATATGTAAACGAACATGAGTGTACAATTTAGTCAACAATAAATTAGGTAAATACATTTCACCCGACCATTTTAAAAAACTATTGTTAGTAATTTGTTTACTAAATTAAATTAACCTCGAGTTTCAGTTTAGTTTACAAAAGATCATGAGGCCGATTACGGTCCAAGTGTTCATCAACATGAAAAATCTTTAATACTAAATAGATTTAAGAAGCCATCTAAAGATAGCGAAGCCCTCGTTGACAAGTTACATTTCGTTAAAACGAAGGTAAAATAACGTTTATTTTTCTGTTGATGTTTCACGACCAGAAACAACAGAACAGAAACCAATGAACACTTAAAAATTAGACAAATTTTTGGATTGATCTCACGCATGTTCTCTTCAGTCGTGTGATTTCTACAGCTGATCACTACACCTTCGTCAACAGATGAACCTTTTATCACCAGAGTTTATTTCGGTTTTATTTCCTTCCTAGCTTTTGCCAGCCCACAAACTTGGCGAGTGATACGCCAATTCCGGTTCACAAAGAACAACTGCAATTCTTCAATTTGTTTTGTAATCACTTTGTTGAGCAACTGGGTTTTAAACCTAAGCAAGAGCGTTGAATTTGCTACAAAGCTTGAAAGTAATGTTTTTATCTACGTTTTCTGCGGACTTAAATTGACTTTCGTGATAATTAGTCGAGTTCGTACTTTGGCATAGACAAACAAAAAACAAGCACTTCATAGATTAGCGGATCCTAATCTTTATAGCCGTGAATCCACTTGGAATGATCCTTCGAGTGCAGCTTAGCCTTAGAGTCAATCTCTAAAGAGACGGAGAGTCCGGTTTTGAAATAAGAGCTTTTAGCGAGCCGCTCGAGCTGTCCTCTCCTGAAGGCCATCGGTAGTGTGTCACAGTCAAGAGAGTTGTCTAAGGATAAACGCTTCCAAAATGCTTTGCTTGCTGGATATTTCAAAACCGTTACGCGCAGTCTGATAAATTTCATGGTAAACGCTGATTTCTTGTATTCCTACAGTTTTTGTTTACATAATCAAATATTATCTGAAGGGTTAATCTGCCTACTTTTCAAAAACATTAAGTGCATGGGGGTCATTGGAGAGGAAGAGATCGCCGACATTAATATTTCCTTAACGCAAGTATAACGTTTGTGTAGAAAGCGATAGTGTTCTTCGAATTTTCTATGTGACACATCCCCTCTTCTCGGAGGCACCAACCCTTACACTTGAGTTATTTTCCAGCACACTGCGCCTTTCGTATTTAAACAGATCACAAATTAACTTATCGATTTGCTGCTTTACTTGAAGAAAATTGGTGCGTCTGTGTGTATGCATGTGTTAACGTAATTAAGAACAATAAGAAAAGTCCAATCGAAAGACTAGATGAGACGTTCCCTCGTGTCATGACGGAACAGTAACGAGATTTGATTCAGAAATTAAATGGTCCGCAGTCGCTCTGGCTATAGCAGATACGCGAAGATATCTTTAGAATTAGAGACCAGCCGAGCTGAAAAGAATTGCGTGTTTCGTAAAGGCGTTTTCAAACCAAACCAAAGTCTCAGCAATTTTACCACAACTTAAAACTGAATCTGGAGTTTAAGCTTAATTGGCCAAACTTTCATTCCAGTTGCTATAATTCGTAACATGGTTGTTTGTCTTCTGAAAGATGGACGTGTGTTACTAAGTTTTCAGTTTTTAGCCTTCTTTCAGTTCTTGTCTTCAGTGGATCTTGTCTTTATAGAATTTTGAACACTACTTAATAATGTATGGGTTAGTTTATACCAGAAACGAGAGCAAGCCTCTAATAAAAACCAAAATTTATCGAAGAAAAATATATGTAAATGTTCATCAATTTCTTACAGAAAAAAAAAATGTTTTCGGATGAAAATACAGTCCGGCCTCAGGCACCAAACCATAGAATAATGTTGGGCTGATCTTTGTTTCGTCAGTCATTCATTTGTACTTGTGTGTTTTGAAGTGGTTGTTCTTCTAAAACTATTAAAGAAGTGATCTTTGACGCACAAAAACATGCAATTTCTAATATTTACACGAATTGCACAGTTTAAAAATTGATCCAATAACTCTACCTTCTCTTAAACTGAAGCGGTTTATCTGAACTCTTAAAGTCTTTTTTTATTCTAATTGTCACTTTCCTTTTTTGAATCTTTAAGTGGGTCATGCGATAAAGCGGTTAGGATGGCTACAGAAAAGGTTTTCCTGTGTTTAATCGTTATACACAGTTCCGCTACATTTGAGATGCGCCATGTGACATTGTACAACTTGTTTTCAGCTCTTTTCGCAGTCGACAGCAGATTAAGAATATTTCACTTATAAACGAGAATATCAACAAACAATCTCTTGAAATCGCATTGAGCAAGAATAGTTTGTTGTTTTTGCAGTTAACGTATGTTCACAGGAAATCAGATCTCATCAGTGAATAGTTGCTGTTGTGGTGTCGGCAAATGGCTAAACTTGCCCCGGCGAAGTTACGGTCGGTTTTCAAAAAGGAAGTGTGGGTGTATTTGGGGAGTAAAAATAAAACAGACAAAATCTGTTGTTACCACATTTGTTAAGTACCTACTACTGAGTACTAGACAACCAGAGAGTTTATCATATTTTCTCAACTATTTCTAAAAGTTTTTTTCGTGTTTCTTCCTTGCGTGAAAGAATTTCCAATTTTCGTTTGTGGTGATATCTTGCGCGCCTTATACCTTAAGGCGAGACATGTGCTGCCGAACCTCAGTGCATGCAATGTCGAGTAGCTCTGTTTCAAAACTTATACAGTGTTTTATTTCTTGTCAACTCCGAAAGCTACAGGGTTGCTAACGAGAAGTCCCTCGTTGAGTTTGTACTGCTAAAGCGGCAGGTGGGCTACCATACTGGTGACTTATGCATCACAGTGTAGTTTGTGCTGGGAAAAACGGGTGTATATTTTATGTCTTTGTATCTCGGTGTTATTTGCGGTGTGTGTTACACGACGCTCAGAGAGAGATACCGGATACGTGTCTGAGGGCTTAGGAATGAACCTTTACCAAAGCACGCAAGCATTCCTTTTCTGACCCTTTCATAGCTGTACACTACCAGTTTCATGTGTTAGCATTACAGCGTAAGGCGAACATTGCCAGACATAAAACAGCTTGCTCTTATTTCATTGTGACATTACTGAGCCACTGCACTCTGTCAAATGTTGTCGATGTCCGTTACAGCAGTTTTTCTCCCAATGATTAGGTGTTTCAGTGTCAGCCGCAATAACTTTTTAGGTTTATTCATAGTGTGAAAACACTGGTTTCAAAGTAAAGGTGTGTAACGTTGCACGTCCCAGAACAAACCACCAAAAGGATTTTGAAATGCAATTTATTTGATACGTATTTTCTTATGGTTCCTATAACGTTCAGGAAAAAAATATTTGGAGGTTTGTTGAAAGTACTTAATAGAAAAGCTTCGAGGCAAAGCAATATAAGGACTTCCTAACACAATTACATACAGTTGAGGAAAAGTTCTTTTAACTTTCATAACAATTTTAACCCTTTCTCTGTTTGAATTTTGAAAATCAAAGCTTCTTATTAAAGTTACTTCCTTTTGGGGGTGTTAACTGAGTCTAGTTTTCAAAGGAGTAGTAAAAAACAATGTTACAAAGTGCTTAGTATAATACTTCCAGAACAGGTTCAAATTTTATGATATGAATAAAATCAGACATATCTATAACTCATGACGAGTAAATTGAATGGTCTTTTTTGGGGTTGCAACAAGTGGTACGAGGTATTTGTACTGCGGGTATTATTGTTCAAGCTAAACGGAATCGAAAGTGATAAGATTTCCGAGCACATTGTCGAAATCACAAACTAAGCTGTGTTGTTTATTTCAAGCCTTCAACTTTATTTCCTTTCCATTCTACGAAAATTCTCCCTTGTTCATAGCTTATTAAACAGAAACATTTAAAACCTAGTCTAAAATAAAAAGTACTTTATATATAATACAATACAATACTTTTATTATGTATTGTCAATATCATCTCATTATGACTTTGAAAATTTCGTGTATTCGGTATTCAGATGTCAAAAACTAATAAATACCGCTAAGTATTTCATCAACTAAGATCCTTGACCACGACTGTAAAAGCCATGCGTCCAAATAAGAGAACAGAAACTTAGCTCGCATTTTTGTTACAACCGAAATAATACTTAAACGTGTTTGCAATTTAGTGAAGTTTGAACAGCTTTGTAGAAGTACTTCATCTTTCAGTTACCGGCTAACTTGGTAGTTAAAAGTTGCACGACATTTAAGGAAAATTCGTTGTCCCTGCTACACTGAAATATTTCATGTTATTAAGGGTATTACAAGAATTACTATACTCTATCGTCTTTTGGAGTGATTATCTTGTTCAGTATCACCGTTACTCCAAACAAGACCTTTGACTAAGTAACTTGCTTATAAAAGCCACAAGGGTGATTACCCCCAGGCAATATCATCTTGCATACCTGAGCAAAAAATTCAGAGCTAAAATATCTCAAAGCTTTAAATATCTTATGATCCGTTCAGCAAAGCTTGTTTTAGAATTTTCGCTAAATTTATTTTTACTTCAACACAACAACTAGTTGCATACTTGGAAAGTAACTGGCGAAGTTTACAAACACGTTTCGTTTTTAAACGTGTTTTTTTATTGCAATAGTAGTATGTTGTTCCTTGGGTACATTCAAACATCGGCTAATTTTGCACCATCTTCTATTTGTACTTCTGTGTTCTTGTGCATGCATTAGGCGTTCGTCAATCTCTCATCTGAAACACTGTTGATATTCTTTGCTTAAAACATCAGTGATGCGTCTTAAATCGTCAAACTAACAAGAGGTCAGTCAGAAACTGTTTCCAAGTGTTCGTGCTTATTCATTTCTAAAAGATTGATAAAAGTTGAACTATTTGCGTTAGTGTCACTGCAGTAACTGCGAACACAAAATAGCTAGTTGTTAACTGTACTGTTACATTAACCTGTACTTTGAATACTTGTAAAAAATAATATACTTAATACTATTCAAACAGTTTTGAACCTGACATTTGTAGATTCTTGTTTATTGTTAATAAGATGAGAAGATAAAAAATTCACCTCGTTCTTAACGTCGACTGACTGAAGACCAAGTATTCGACAAAAATTACGATTTATTTATGAAATGTTTCCCAATTTATCGCTTATTCTTTGTTTATTGAATTATCGTCAACGGTAGCAAGCCAAAACGAATCTTGGTTTTTACGACTAACTTAATTAATGCCGCATTTATATCAATTTATTGAGTAAATTACTTATTTAAGACAATTGCAATTATCGTGAAGACCATCTCGAACGTTAAACTTTGGTAGCGTCGAAACGCACGTTGCAGTGCACATTTGAAACAAAGTTTTATTTTCATGCTTTGTTGAGGATTTTGACTGCTGTGCTTGGTAAGTAGCTATAGAAAGTTAAGTATCTAATCAAGAACCATTTGAACGTAGCGTGCAGGCACTGCATTTGCGTTTGTAGTATTTAGACCTTAGATTAAAGGTGTCGGAAGCCACAACGACAGAAGGGAGAGAGTTCCAGAGTTGTACTTTTTATTGGTCATTTATTTTGTCGTCACTCTAACAACAACAAAAAATGAACCAGTGAGCGAACTTGTGCTCTATTTATTTCTCGTCGTTTAACTATTGTCTCAACCCTCGAGCAGCAAGCCTTTAAGTCAAAAGTAGCGTTCTTGTTTACTTGCCTTGGATTGAAATTTTATTTCAGTTGTGCTTATAACGAAGCTTTGTTGCCAACGAATTCGAAAATGAAGTGAACAGTAAATACGAAGTTTGAAAATCATCCAGTTAGGTACTGTATAAGCTTGGTTGAATTTTGGCTACTTCGTTGTCGCTGGCATAGGTTCTAAGTCCTAAAATACCAAATTGTTGAACTCCAAAAACCATTCGAAGTTTAATCAGCAGCTTACGACATACAGAAAACAAACTGTACTATAGTCATATCTCCGGAGTTGAAACTGAGTCAGTCTGTGCTCGAACCATTCCATTTCACGCGATTATTCATAATATATAAGCACAAACCTAACTGGAAGATCAAGATTCAATTTTTGCTAAACGCAAATAACTCTCTTGTCAAAGTTATGAAGTTTATATACTTTGATGTTTAATGAAAATCGCGAGAGCAACTCTCGCTAATATCATATTTGTGTTGAGAGATTCATCTTGGCTTACTGAAAATTAGAGACATAATTTTAGTCGAAACTGTGTCGATTATTGTTGAAAAAAAATCAGTCGTTTGTCGTTCTAAGCGATGATGCAACTTCGCGTTGAGAGAGAAACACTTTGCTTTTCCGTCTGTCTCAAATTCAAAAAGATCAATAATACTCTGAAAGCTTAAGGCAAACGTGTCATCTAGGCACTGAAAGGGTCAGCTGCAGAGGTGGGGAACATCAGATAACAAAATCTGACCAGGAAATTAAAACAGGAACAATTAACATCGAAATAGAGCTTAAGAAAGACTTCAGTAATTTGGTTCCTATCAAAGCATAGAAAGAGTTTTGAAAAACGGAAAGGTAGTCCAGTTTAGTTAAGTTTGAAAAAGACGATTAATTGCACACTAGTAACTTCTGTTGAAGAAGGGTTTTTGAATCTGTCACTCGAACCGTCTTCCCAAGTAGAATACGCGCAGCAGACAGGTCTTGGGAAGAAGGATACTGAGAAATCTTAACAACTAAGCACACGAGGGGTTACATTTTTAACTAACGTTCTTGTTTGCAACCTTAACGAGACTAGTTTGAGCTGTAAGTTGAGAGTTAACAAGCTTTTTCCCTTGGAAAATCTGAAAATTGTTTTGTTAGAGCCGTAAGTCTTTCCATAGAGAAGAAACGACTTCTGGAATTTCAGTACCCAGCCAAGTTATCTAACTCTAAAACTCCGGAGTCCTTTATTCTGAAGTATAAATTAAATTTCAGTTCTGTTTTAACTTTAAAAGCCTTAAATATTTACCGAACGTTTTTCTTAATAAAGCCTTTGATATACGTGTACATGTGTGTTCCAAAATGAGGCGCTATATATATAAATACATTTTTTAAGCGAGTTGGTCGTTGAAATGTAGACTTTCGATTTGTACTCAAATATATGAGGCTTAACTTGGCTGTATCCCAACTTGTGATAGTTGCTAAAGCTTCAGCTTCCAAAATGGCTGTTTCAAATGAATCACGTCTTAAGAATGCCCAGCATGAATTCATTCAGGCTGTTATCGTTGCTGTAGTCTTTTGATACAGTCATTGGTCATGAATTTGGTAGGACTCGAGGATTGATCCTTTTTTCAGTCAAGTTCAGGTTTTTGGTTTTATCTGTGTACTTGATCGAGATCAATACTCGGTGGGCAGTCACTTAGAAAAAGTATATTTAGCCGGTCAGATGAGAGTAACAAAATATTAAACGAACTCACTTTTAATGGCTAGCCTCTCCATGTCACAGCTGGTCACGAATTTTGTCTTGACCTTTGCTGCAGAACTCGCTAGAGGCCTATTTGGAAAATTCATGCGACGCTTTTATGTGATTTAATGGTGCCATAAATGCCTATTTTTTTACTTCAAATCGATCCGAAAAATCCTCCATTTCTTAAAATGATGACAAATGAATGTATTTTAGTGATCATTATCTTAGTATTCTAAACCAATAAATGTCTTTTAAGAATGTGGAGTTATTGATTTTAGTCAAAAGTCGAGTTACCTCTTTTTATTTGGAAATGATATTTCTTTGTATAATGTTCAGAGTTTCAATTTCAAAGTTTCAAGGATTGTTTGTAACATCTGGATGTATACTTCATGTAGTTTTATATGGGCTCTGCCAAATAACTTTTGAGTTGTCTTTTTCTGAGGTAGGAAATCTTGCGATAACGTGTCCAAATTTCAGTTTTGAAATCCTTGTAAATGAACTACTTGATGTTTTTGTTAGTTTATTCTTTTACAAATTAGTACTAAAAATTTTGGCTAATCTTTCAAACATTAGAATCTGTTATACGAAATCATACAACATTTGCTCAGCACTCACTTGGCTTATCTAAAAACGTTTACAGGAGCTCGTGAGGTTTAAATCTTGTTTTGCTTTCGAAAGTTGAAGACCAACAGAAACAATGTTTATATATATAAACTCGACACGGTTCTTGGTCCAGAAATTCAAAGTGAATTTGTTTTACTGAGGTGAGCTTTTAATGTAATGAAATAATGAATACCAGTTTAAAGCGTTTTTTTTTCTTACTTTGTTTTGTTTGTACGTCAGTTTTCATCTGTTCATGTTCTATGCCAATGGGCATTTGTTTTTTTTTATGAGTGAGAATAATTGGTGTCTTCAAGCCACACTTTGTAACACGTCAGTTGACAAACCAGCACCCTTCACCTCTCCAGAGAAATAACTTAAGTTTGCGTGTTAAGCTAAAAATGGAAGGGCACAAAGTCCTTGTCGTATTAGAAACGTGTGCAAATTCAGTTCTTATTGAGAAAAACTGGAATAAGTTTCAAGTGCTGTTGACAAATAAATGTGGTAAGCCCTTATAACTTCTTGGACCATTTCCATCCTTTCATTTCATCATTTCTATTCGTGTGTACAATGATCTAAATTGATAAACATGAATTTGTTCAGAGTATAGAGTCTTTACTTCATATCTATGTTCTCTATTGTTGAGTGAAAGAAATGATAAAGAAGTTCATGTTGAAACCCTCACCAATCATTTGTTTTGTACTCTTCTTGAGTTGGCGAGTGAAAATGGAGGTGTTATTTATTCTAAAATTTGAACCAGTCGATGTCACCTTATATAAAGTAACCATTTTGGCGTGTCTTGAAGAGTAGAAATCATCGGTGTTGTATCACTCATTCTAGCTGTTGAACCAATCGGTAAAACCCTTTAAATCGACCATTCATTTTGCTTGTCTTGAAGAGTAGAAATGTTTGGTGTTATACATTCTAAATTTTGAAGCAGTTAATGAACGTTCATTTTGCTTGTTTTGAAGAAAAAAGGGATCAATTGGTGTTATTCACTTCACCTTTAAATCAGTGTGCGAAACCCTTCTCGAAGAGTAGAAATGAGTATTCGGTTTTTTAACCATTCAGTTGACGAAATCCCTTATAAGATTGACCTTACGTACGTTTTATTTTGTCTTAGACTTGAAGTTTCAAGGACTAATGTCTCTTACAACATGAAAAGCAGGTACAAACTTAATTGTGCAAGATTTTGGACACTTCAATCCCAGATCATAATTGGTCAATTGGAACACGTTACAAGTCCCACGCATCTCGCCCATTCTGAAAATTTCTTGTCTTCCTTATTGGTGATTGGTGAGTTAAGGAGCACCTTTTATGAATAAAAACGACTTTATTCGACATAATACTTAAGGATCCCCTAGCTAGTTCGAATACATTAGCATTTAACCTTACATATCGTGCTTACCGCACAATATACATGGCTAAAGCTTCTATTTTAGTGAGCCGTTCTGTATAAGGTCGAGTACGATTAAAAGTGATTTCCTCGATTCATGTCGTTTTGTTTCCGGTATGCTCTTATGCAGCTTTGTAACTTTGTAACCCTTTAAGTACGGTTTTTATTTTGAGTTCAGAAGACATACTAGACGTTTCCATGTTTCAACTTTTGCAATTCATACCCAATTCCTCACCACTCAAAATGTTTACTAATGAAGAAGATGATAAAAATGATCAGTTATGATATTTCGTCTCCTGTGTAAAGTCAGGTAAATTTTAAGTTAAAATTTGCTGTTTTTCTACACCGTTTCACAATTTTGTTATAGTAAATTAACGCTTTTTTGTTCGAAGGATGCTCAAGGAATGCTTGATTTATTGTAATACTTTTCAACGTCGTTTTTGTTATCCCATTAATTTGTTTGACAGTCGGAAAAAGTCTAAGCGTTTTTTTAGTGTACCGCTTGAGATAGATGGTCATCAAAGTAGTAGCTAGTAACAAAGACTATGTTTTTTTCTGTTTCAATTTATTTGTATGTGATTGTATACTAATACACACTTTAATTAAAATCATCGGAAATTAAAGTGGAGAACACAAAGAGGAATCAATAATGTAAACAGGAATTTAGTTCACAACTGTTAAAGCTAACGCTTAAATTAGGTAGGTAACTTTCTCCTAGGTCAAGAAAGAAGAACGATTTTGACTATTATCAAAACATCAAATCCTAGAAACAAAAAAGTTAAAATATTGAATCACATGATTATGGTTGCTCTATATTGGCTTATGAGATAAAGTTTGAGAAGATAATCGTTCTTTCAAGTGTACAACGTGGTGCAGTAGGAGAAGAAAATACTCGAGCAGATTGCATAACTAGCCGTCATCTTCAGGAAGCGTAAAAAATCTTCAAGAAACTCAAACATTTCGTAGTATTATTTCATCATTTTAGTAGACTCTGTTTTGAACTTCGACAGAAATATCATAAACTAGGTAAATGATTTCTCAGTATTGAGAGCCCGTAGGTGTAAGGGCTTGCACATAATTTTATTGCCATTTTTTTCAAATTAAAGATAAGAGATTCCTATAGATTAACAAGCAAACGTAATACAGGACAGTTTGTCTTGTTTAACAACACTTTGTGTTAATTAATTGATGATGTTGACCGGTGAACATTGTATTAAGAGTTCGACGTTCAGTTGTGTTTGCAAAGTTGCTATATGACCATATTCCTTGTTCAGTGTAACAAAGTAAAATTGCGCGTATTCTCTTTTGAAATGGATCTGTTTAATCATCTTTCAATTCAGTCTTTCCTCCAGGAAAGCTAGCTTTTTGAAATTGTTCTCGTTATGAAAGTTAAACTAGTGGAAAGTTTTATTTGGTTGTTGAACTTTGAGGAAATACGCAACTGAATCTGTTCAATACTGCTCTGTATATATTACATTGAAGATTCATCCTTCATTGTGGTTTGATACTAGTACTATTTCCACTTCTAGCAAAACGAATGGCCACTTTATAGGGTTTCACCAAATGGTTTAAATTAGAATGAATGACACCACTCCTGATTTTTTCTCTTCAAGACAAGCAAGATAAATGATCACTTTATAGGGTTTTGACTACCAATTCAAAAGTTAGAATGAATATCACCGATCATTTCTACTCTTCAAGACAAGCAAAATGAATGGACACTTTATAGGGTTTTAACAACCAATTCAAGAGTTTGAATGATTAACACCATCCATTTTACTGAATTAATGAATGGTCACTTTTTAGTGAAACTTCCAGAGACTTCGCTCAACAAAGTTATTCCCTTTTTCGTTTATGTATACTGTTTCTAACAGTTGAAGGGATTAAGCCGCATTCACATAGCATAACAAATTTTCCTTGATTATCTTTTCCACATTCTTTAAACGACTGACTTCATAGATGAATGTTGGAAGCTTAAAAGATTTCGTTGATGACCTTAACTGAAATGTAAATATCCACTTGTGAAGTTAATTTGATTCGCAAACTGTAGCGGCAACTCATAACAGATTAGCGTTTGAGGCAAAGTATCTCGCATTAGAAAAATAATAGATTAAGACTTCAACATTCCAATATGAGATTTTAGTTCCGTCTTAAAAAATTACACCATATTAAGGATTCAATGTTAGGAAATGAAAGTGTGGCTATTTGCTAGATAGTTTGGGCGTCATCTTTTCCTAGATATAAGAAAAGCTTCTTAGAATTTTATTTGAACACCAGTTAGAAACTTAAAAAGCACACTTTAAATTAACAAATCTCATAATATAGATATCAAAATGTTATGCTTTGTATTTTTACATCAGAACTATTCCATTTTGGAAATTTGTCTTTACTGTATATTTCTCTCTCGTACTCTCAGTCTGTTTAAAAAACAATTATTTCGAGTGTTTTTCGTCTCTGTAATCTTTATCGCTACGACAAAACTTGAACGGACATCGTTCCCCTGCGATACAAACTGCCAAAGGTGGAGCTTTACGAAAATGGCATTCAGCACCGAACATAAATTCCAAACCGGATTTGAAGGGAAATTTCAAACGCAGATACTTAGACTACCCTATTCACATCATCGACAATCTTTTTAATCTTTCCTAAGAAGGAAGCAATTCCTTTACTAGATCAGTAAAGCAAAAACAATACCAACATAAACTCCACTCTCAGCAAGTGTTTCATAAACTCTGTGATCCGGATTTAACAAAGAAAGCGACTTTAAGCAGCTTAGTTAAACCGCTTCCTTCTGCCAAATATCTTTCTGTTTTAAGTTCACCAAGAATTTCTCAACTTTTGACTCAATTGTTGGAACTTTGGAAAGTGAAAACGCACGAGATAGACTGAGGCTGCAGAAATATTCATTCTAGCTTTTGTTCAGGCCATTTTGTCTCAGCATCAAAGTAACAAGGAATACTCTCCACTTTAAAGAATAAAAACGATTGGCTTTATTCGCTCTAATTTCGATCTCTGTAAAAAGTTTTCTTCAACTGAACAGAAACTCTTGAGATATTCGACAAAGAACGCGTTTAGTAATAGTACGTAAGTTGCGTTTGCTATTCCAACAAAATTGGAAAAAAGTTCAAAGCTTATATATTTAGTATTTTAAATCTTTTGTCTGAAAATTTCAGTAAAGAAATTGTTAAAACCTTTCAAGTGGGGCTTGACAAGAGCATTTGCGATATGGTATTATATTTGTCGCAAGTATCTAGAACTCGCTAGTAATTACTTTACTATCCTCTTTTGCGAATCCCAATCATTTTTTTCATACCTTTAGCATGATGTTATCTTATCCACTGCTTTATTGTCTTCGGCTTTCTTCTTGGCACAGATTCAGTTAAAAAATTAAACTTGGTTTCTTTTCTTTTCAAAAGGCATTTGTAAGTTACAGATTTATGTAAGTTTTAGTTTAGAATAACACTTAGGTAAGTATTTCAAGCCTCTAAGTAATGTTGTCCTACATAACATATATAACTTCAATATACAATTTGAGCGCAGCCTCGCCACTGATAATGGGAAAAATGCCAGTTTCGCATCAACTACAACATTCGTTTAGTAAGCAACAAAAAATGATTATACAATAATGTTGGTGAAGACAATCGCAAGGACTTCAAGTCTATCGTGGTTTTAAACTTGCAATGCAAAGTTATCTTGTGTTTGAAACGTTTTCTTGATGTTCCTTGATGTCTCTTACAACTTTCTTTGTCTAAGTACAAGAAAAATTGGTTAATGGTATAATGTTTTAAAGGTAATGTTTCTGTTACCTTTTCAGTTGAGAAAGAAACGTACAGTTCAGTCGAGACTTGAGCTTTTGTGGTGATTCTTTGTGCAGATGCACCGAGCTTGCAGTTAAGAATAAATATATAATTGGAAAAAAGAGTGACGAAAATTTGTAGATGAAAGAGTTAGTTTCTAAAAATAATTACGTTGTTCCTCATGATACGAAATGGCTAAATGATTTTGTAGTTTTAGTTTAAACATAATGTCAAAGTTCTTTCGTATGAGCTGCTCTTGTTTTTAAAGTATTGCAGCTAGATACAGTAAAATGGCTTGAGCTCTTTTTAGCTTCTTTAAGCCTTTGGGTTTGGCTAAATCTAAGTTAAAAACAAGTTTCTGTTTTCCAGAATGTTCCAAGATTGTTAGTTCTGTAGCTCTGTGTCCATTTCGTACATTTGCCGAAAAATATTCACTGCGTAACTGAATCTCATTTTGTGGTTTGGTGAAAATGGATTGCGTGGTTTTAGGGTTAGAAACATAAAAGGGGAATTCCATGGCGGTCGTTGTTTGAGTCTGAATAGAAATTAGGTGTCAACACTCGAAAGCCTTATACTTGATTTTAACGGAAACCGCAAACTTTGAATGGTTTTAAGGCGGAAATAAGAGATTTCTTAGCTGTCATAAATTTTCAGTAAGAAGTTGCACTGATTTTGGGGTTTTGATATTTGCCGATGTTTTCAAGAGTCCGAGTAGGCAGCGAAGGTCAAGTAAGTAAGTAAGTAAATAAAAAGATCGCTAGGTTATAGTCACGAAACTGTAGTTCTGACATCTCAACATGGCTGGAAAATATATAACTGTTATGAAGCTGTTTTCTGTTCTTTGTTTAAGTCAAGGAAATCTAAGATAGTTTCGCCTTTGCGGCAGCAGAAGCCATGACCTTGAATTCCCCTCTCATCAAATCGTTTTGCAACACTACAGTCTAACACGAGGTGCTTTAATTGACTGTTTATTTATGGTTTAAGGTCCTAATTAGATTTTCACTTTCAAGGGCTTTTAACTGCTTTCATGGGCAATCATGTGATCAACACACAAAGTTGAAGACATGATGAAGTAATTTCTTCCGTTACAAGAGAGTGACAGACTAAGAATGATGAAAGCGCTCAAAAGAAATGAAGAAACGTTGGAAAAAACATTTTTTGCTGTAACTTTGGTTTTAAATTAATTTCCCTTTTAAAAAAGTCGTTCTTCGAAAACTCATGTTTTAATTGATATGTACAGAAAAACGGGAGCTAGATCGCGCTCTCGTACCTTACGTTAAAGAGAATTTATGATTGTGTGATGTGATATAATTTTGAACAAGTAGTTTCTTTTAAAAGAGAATGATCAACTACTTTCTTTCACAGCCTAACAGTAGTACTCATTATACTTGGCGCTGAATGAAATAAGATCCCAATTTGCATTTTTTAATGGGGTTGTCTGGTCGCCCAGGCGGCCAAATTATTAAAAGGCCAGGGGAAGAGAAATTGCAAAATGCATCATTTGAGTTAAAGAATCTTTATCCTGTAATAGATCAAAGAGAAACAAAGCTATTGAAAAAGAGAAAAAATATTTATTGTAGAAATCTGAAATCACAAAAAGACGTCATGCTAAATTCTCCTAACTAGAAATCAAACTTGTATTATAACAAGCTTAGGAGAATTTTGTTTTTCATCTTCATTAGTGTGTTAATTTGTTTGATTAACACTTCTTGTTATATTAAAGTAATCGTCATCGTAATTTGGAGATGATTTTTTCCATTAGATAATTTCACTAAGTAGGTATCGTATTGTATTGTATTGTATTGTATTGTATTGTATTGTATTAAATCGTATTGTATTGTATTGTATTAAATCGTATTGTATCGTATTGTATTAAATCGTATTGTATTGTATTGTATCGTAGTGTATCGTATTGAATTGTATTATATTGTATTGTATTGTACAGAATGAGTAGTACAAAGCATTTTCTGCTCTTCAAGTTAAGAAAAAAAAGAATTGTCACATTATAGGTTTCTTCAGCTTGTTAGAATGAATAATACAACACACTTTTCTACTCTTCACGACAAGCAAAACCAATGGTTCGAAAGGTAAAAACAACAACAATAGTTGTTATTACTACTACTACTCAAGGTGAACAAACGAATAGTTACTTTATAGGAATTTATTAGGCGGTTCAAAGTAAGTAACAACACTTACTTCTATTCTAATTAACAATCGATTCTAATTTTCAGCTAGTTCAATGCGATATTACTTTTCGAATGGGTTTCTCGAAAAATTCGACACATTGTTATCTTTTATTTTACATTTTTAAGCAACGGATTTCTAACTTGAGCAAAAAAATGCTTGTATTGTCTGTAACTTTCATAAAGACCAATTATTATTAAATGTTGTTAAAAGAAGAGCTAGAAACTATTGTCTGACCGAAAGACTTGATAACGCTAATCGTAGTAATCAAAGGGTCGTTATCTCTTCGGATATTTATCGGACAAAGTTCTAAGCAAATCAGAAAGTAAATCCAAAGTTGACGGTGCGTTTGTTAAAGCAAATGCATTTGCACATTCTATTCTAGCAAGCAAGGACATTTAAGGTTCCAAAGCATATCTAAAAGACATTCTTTCTTGTAAGCTTTTTTTTGAAATGTTAACTCAGGGGTTATATGACATTTTTATTGATCATTTGGTTTTATCGATTTCCAGCACAGCTGCGACCCTCGATCACAAACCTGACGATAATACTGTTTACACTCTCTAGTAGGACGTGTGTTCCTTTGATTAAAGATAAGCTCATTCGAATGAATGGGCGTGTTTGCGCATTTTTTCCGACCGGCACTATCACAAAATATTTCCAACTGTTCATTTTATGTCACATCATATCAGTCTGACAACACCTTATCGTTTCTGTGTAGAGCTGTTGATTGTACAAATAGTTAGCGATGTGCCCCTAGGGAAAAATCCTTACACTGTCTGAGAGAAGGCACGAAAGCTCTCGAAGGGAAAAATAAATGTTTGCTTGAAATGAAATTTGCGTAAGTCCACCGATATAATTCCTTTAGCTATCGATAAATTGTTTTAGATTTTTTCCGTTAAACTCTTTTTTACGTTAGTAGCATTTCATATACAATTCTTCTTTCTTCATCAAAAGAAGGAAGTTGTTCGATGACAACCAAAAAATATTACAAATTGTTGAATGAGTCAAAATTAAGAGCCATGCAACTATACAAATGCTACTTTAATGGTGAACATGGTAAAACTCTCGAACACTCTACATCACAGAAACTCAAGACTCTTTATTTGGTGTTATAAGGCCTGTGCATAACCAACATGTGTGATTTATGTTTCTCTAGGCGATAACTCGAGTCTGTCTCTTCCAAATTTTTAATTTAAACCATATGGCGTCACTTTGTTTAACATAATTGTGCATTGTAAAAGGGGAGATTCTGGTGTACATATAGACATTTTTTGGAAACAAAACCTTCTTAGTCTTTTTATCTTTTCATTATCCTAAGCAAATAGAGAAATAGGTCAACTTTTTTGTTTAAAACTTTTGAACATAACTCAAGAGTCGTGCGATAGCGTGAGAGAAGAGATTGTATTTTTTAACACTGGTTTGATATTTGACCTTATGTGTGGGTGACGCATATTGTAAACTATAACACCTGATTTTTCTATCTATTGAATGGTGAAAGCAGAGTCGGAACAAGGCGAACCTGTAAAACCGCCATTCTTATTGTTTATCTCGAAGAGCAGAAAATAACTTCGCTTTCAACAGGTTGACGTTATAAAAGATCCGCCTATTTGCCAGTCCTGATAAATTCAGAAGTTTTTCAATCTATTTTTTATCATGTATATACATAAACAATGCAAACTTATTAAAAATTCGATGTCGATTACTGGAATGGTCTTTAATTTTTGAAAGTGTAACCTTTCCGAATTTGACAACATTCAAAAATCAAAAAGAAACTTAACGTGTTATACCGGCGAGGAGTTCTGCCCTTCGTGCTTTTTTGATCGATGACCGAGTCAAAAACCAAAAAGAAACTTAACGTGTTATATGAGGAGTTTTGCCCTTCGTGCTTTCAGTGTTGATCGGCTAGTCTTGAAAAAGCTTCAGAAAATTTTCAGCATTTCCCCTCTATGTAAGGTTTAGAAAGCGAATTTTCTATGAACAGAACAATTTTTAAACTATTCTTTGCGAATAAAAAGACTATACACTACAAGGCTAACTGAATGTCATAATCGATGTTTAGTTAAAACAATCTAATTAGAAATCTTCCAAAAGGACTGCATGTAATTAATCTTCTCATTGTTAGCGTTTTAATTTTGATTACCATTAATGATTTGTGAATTCACTTTATCCTTTCAACATAGTTACCGAGAAATTGCTTTCGCATTGGCCTCTAACAGCCCATTTGTTCACTCTGTTAGCTGTAAATTTGTTCTGGATGGTTTGTCATTAAATCGACTACACAGCAATCTTTTCTCCAACTGAGTTTGTTTATTAGAAACAGGTTTTTATTGTTGTTATCAAGTTTGCACCAACATTGTAAAGTCAATCGAAACTGCAAGCATGTTCTCACTTTCGTGTTTAGTCGTTCAAGGTTGCTTTCTCAAAAGAAATTGCAGTGATTTATATGAATAACTTTTTAGACTGAAGCAAACATTCTTTAGTTTTTGTGTCAGATTTTTCGAACAAGATGAATTCGAAACAGCTATGAGAGTAAGTTTTCTCTCTGCGAAATTGACAGATCTATATATTGCCTATAATGTTGTTTTAACAATGCGCTCTGGGGCAAGAACGATATTGAGAGCAAATGTCACAGACGTTTGCCACGTGGCGAGGTGATTCGTTCTACAGCATTGTGGGTGTTGTCCCAAGCCCAAACCGTTTCTTCATTATGCACAAAGCTACGCCATTTGCGCCCAAAACAGCCATTGTTTGTTTTTATTCACATTTTGGACCATTGTGTCTAAATAAGGGTATATAAGGATATTTCTTTAAAAGACATATTAAAAAAAGTTAATTAGCTGAAACTCATCTCGTTATTTGTTGTTATTTTGCCACAAATAGCTCTAATGTTTACAATAAACGCAGTCATAACACTACTGATTATAATAATAATAATAATAATAATAATAACGATAATAATAATACTAGAAAACGGTGATAACAATAACGATAATGATGTTGATGACGATGATGATATTGAAAATGTAAAACAACCAGATTAAAATTGTAAAGACGTTTTGGCATTTTAGTCAAGAATAAAATATTTACAATGCAAATAGTGCCTAGTCTCCTTCGCAGCCGTCCCGGCTTCTGTTCCCTCCCTCACGAACATATGTAGACCAATAGTTCAAATAACTTAATGCGAAAGAGAGATAAGATTCGATACGTGAAAATTGACATACAAGATAAACTGGTTAAAGCACTAGCTTAAAAAAAAACATATCAAAATAGCGATAACGGCATCGAGATAGCGGCGAAATCTCGTTACAATTTGAATCTTGCTATTTAACGTAATATATGCTCTTGCGTTAGAAAAATCTATCACATAACTGATTATTAAAAAAAAATTATTATTTATTTGCATGCATTAATGTTGATCCTTTCCGTTCAAGACTCTAAGATGTCCGTGTAGGCAAGTTCTTTCAACCTAGATAAGATCCGTACATAATAAAGGAAGTATTAGCAAATTCCATTTTTCCAACTAGGATTTAGCTAAAGGAATCCTTCGCTGTGCAACAATCTTTGTCTCTAACAAAACTTTCATAAATTTTTGTCCATATCAGTAGCTCCCCCCGGGGGATTACTCCAATATAGTTTTGGTAGGGGTGTGCCGCTGGGTTTGCGAAAGTCCTACCCTTTACTAGAGTAAATTCTGCAAATTTTGTGACCCTATACCAGA
>JAOBAT010063284.1:0-21295 GCA_026413305.1 Hydrozoanthus tunicans | reverse complement strand
GAGCAATTGCAAGCCGTTCGAACGAGTGGTTCAGAATTTCTAACGAGTGAGCAATTGCAAGCCGTTCGAACGAGTGGTTCAGAATTTCTAACGAGTGAACAAATCGTTCGAACGAGTGGGTCTGATTTTCTAACGACTTGGCAAACCGTTCGAACGAGTGGGTCAGAATTTCTAACGAGTGAGCAATTGCAAGCTGTTCGAACAAGTGGGTCAGAATTTCTAACGACTGAACAAATCGTTCGAACGAGTGGGTCAGATTTTCTAACGACTTGGCAACTCGTTCCAACGAGTGGGTCAGATTTTCTAACAAGTGATCAAGCCGTTCGAACGAGTGGGTCAGATTTTCCAAAGAGTGATCAAGCCGTACGAACGAGTGGGTCAGATTTTCTAACGAGTGAGCAAGTTGTTCGAACGAGTGGGTCAGATTTTCCAAAGAGTGATCAAGCCGTACGAACGAGTGGGTCAGATTTTCTAGCGACTGAGCAAGTTGTTCGAACGAGTGGGTCAGATTTTCTAACGGGTGATCAAGCCGTTCGAGCGAGTGGGTCAGATTTTCTAACGGGTGATCAAGCCGTTCGAACGAGTTAGTCGGATTTTCTAACGACTGATTAAGTCGTTCGAACAAGTGGGTCGGATTTTCTAACGACTTGCTAACGGCCTGCACACGGGTTTCCCTGTGAGAACGGATAGTCGTTAATGTTCTTTTTCCCGTGGAAGGTAACATATACAATTTTTTGAAAAGGGTTCTTAAACAAGGGTACCATTGGACGTCTAGTCTTTCTAAAAGAAATTGGTTCTCTAATCAACGATTTTGAAAAAGTCGAGTCGAGCTCGATCAATAATTAACCGGGCACAATCTAGGCTGTGCTTTGTCCCTTCCACGATATTACTGTGTTCTTTTTTCGACTTTGATAAGCACTATTAGACGTTATTAATTGAATTCAATCATTAAGGTGCTTAAGAAGTTTTGTAACTCTCAAATTATACTAAACGAATGGGAGAGCGACTAATTATAGTTGGAAACAGGTGCTCATTGACTATTCGCTTGTTTAAAGTATGACACAGTTAAAAACTACAAAGCACTAATCTCCGTGTGTTGCAACAATACTACAAAAACCACTGAGAGAACCGAATATTTTTGACTTTTTATCTAATGATGTCATTATAAGGCAACTAATCCATGTATATGTTGTCTTTGGTCAATAGAAATCTAAAGTAAAAAAGGCCCCTAACTTTTTTTGTTTGACATTTTTTCCTGAATGCTAATTTCATTGCTATGTTGCCTGCATGGTTGTGTAAAGATTATCACGCTTCGTTCGCTAGCAAGAGCGAGATCTACGCTTAACCAAAAATCGGCCCGTGCTATAAAGGGGTGTAATGTAAACATCCGTCGATTTTGATAATAATTAAACAAAGCGCCGTAAAACCTTTCTGTGTAAATTTTGAAAATTGATTACCATAAGGGTCATGTTTTTTAAACATGAATAATTCCGAAATTGGCGAGACCCGACGACCAAACTTTGGTTTTTACAAACATAAACTCTCTTGAAGAAAACCGATTGATCTTGCGGTGCAAAAGCCGTTATTTCAAGCCACTACTACTCCTGGCTAATATTTAGACACGATGGCAAAATCATAAACTAGATTGTATAGACTTATGATGTATCTTGATGTTTTCCTCAAATTAGCACAATTTTTCATTGTCATGGCAACAAAATCGATTCCTGGCCCCCTTTTGTAAAAAGAAAATCGAATTTTCTTTTATTTGAAGTGCTTGCACAAAGGACTTTTTTTCCTTTTCACACGTTAAGAAGAACAGAAGTTATGTTGTATATGTTGCATAACATCTGATTTGACGAAAATTAAACGTAATCTGTCTAACGGTAACAAGCTCCTCAGCCATTTCTCAGATGTTTCATTTATTTAACTTCTTTTAATTTTGTTACATTATTGTCGCTAGCGGACATAAGAAGATCATAATTATGAGCAATTGTTGTTGAGCGAGGATTTTTGTTCCATTCAGACAATTTTACTGAGAGGTATCTTCAGGTTGGGATCCCAAAGAAGAAGTCTCGGTGCCTGGTTGGTTAGAGGAACTCCCGGATGTTATGTCTCCAACCAATTGTGTTTTTGGAGTCTCAACATTTTGTGGCAAGGTGATTTCGATCTATTGAAAAGAAGAAATACATGAGAAAATGAAAAAAAAACTGTAAAAAGAAATGAAACTGATAGAAAAGAAATAATAAACAAATCGAATAAAGAAAAAGAAAAACATTGAAAAATGAAATTAATTGAAAAGAAATAAAACACAAAAAATTAATCTAAATAGAACCAGGGAGGTGCGCACCTCCCTGATAGAACTCACAAGAAAAAAAGGTATTTTTTGGCTGTTTTCAAAACTACTAACTTTAATAGACATGAAAAAAGACACAGTATTCGACAAAGACAAAGGAATAGGCAACGACAAAGACACAGAAATAAATAAGACGTGGACACAGGTATCTACACATGCACAGAAATGTACGCAGACACAGACATGAATAAAGACAAGGGTACAAACACGGATTTAATCACAGGCACGTACAGGGGCATTAACACAGTCACAGACAATGGAAAAAACATAAGCATAGACACTGACACAAGCAAAGACATAAACATGGAAAAACACGGACAAAACATGAACACAAACACAGGCATGGACAGACACAGGCGTAGACTTGGCAAAAACATAGGCATAGACATGGACGTAGGCACAGACATAGACATTGAAATAAACACCGACATAGACAAAGAGATAAACACAAGTATAGATATTGACATAAACACAGGCATAGACATGGATTTAAGAATGGAAATATACATACACGTCAACACGGGCACGCATGGAAATACTGACACAGACATAGTTATGGAAATAGACACATACACATATTGTCTGTAAGTAGTTACATACCTTTGGCGGGGTAGGGAACACTCGTTCAGGATTCTTTGTTGGTACATCGTACGAATATGCTGGCTGCCAATCAGACATCTCGCGCTTCCCACTAATGTTTCTCCACTGCATCTCCACATGAATTCCCTGGACGTCCTCGAACTGACCGGTCAGCGTGAACTCGTAGTAACTTTCATCACAAAGCTGGTTAATGACGCTCTGTGCATAGCTGTATTTCTGTTTTACATTGTGCCACTGCCAGGGATGCTCATTTCGACTACTTTGCTCCTTTAGTGCTTTGTACAGTGGTTTGTTAGCATCTCCCATTTTGTATCTAAAAAGTTTAGAAAAGTTAAAATTTCAAATAATACACAAACAGGAAACAGAAATCTAGTCTTAGGTAAATATACTTATGAAGAGTATTACAAGTTGCTTTAGGTAACGAACGCGCACATTCATGGCTATGCAATTCTACCTGTAAAGCATGTTGTTTAAGAAAATATGGTTGGAACAAACGTTATTAAAGTCAGCCGAATCTTTTCGTTGAAAAAATTGAAAGTTGATAGTGGTGAGTTCGGATTCTGGATCATGTTTTTCTCTTTTTGCTCTAAAGAACCTTTTGTTTGAAGAAAACCAAAAATTTATGTATTTATGAACCTTTTTAGTAAGGACGCGTTTGTATAAGGAAACTTTTACATCCGCTAAAGTTTAAACACATTACGGTTCTTGTAAAAGGTTTAGGCATAAAAGATTTTAGTTAAATTGAAATAAAGGTAAAGCAGGGTAGATATTTGAAGTAAACAGAGCCTTTTACTTATTTTCAAAATTATCACATCCTTATTAAGCAATTCTGAACCTTGTAATTAAACCCATTTCGGCTTCAAATATTCAGAAAATGAAAAGCTTCCAAACTTTTTTGAAGCAAATAGTTTTCTAAAACATACTTGATGGTGGAAATTACAAAGAAAGTACAGTTAAAAAATACACCATGTTTTCTCAAGTTTGCACAATTTTGAGGCCAATCAGGTTTAAAAACTTTGATACTTTGTCTGGGAGTTTGAAAGAATTTTTGTTGATATACAAATTGAAATTGTAACTAGAGCTGGAAACTAAAAGCGTACCTGAAGGTTGGTCTACTTCCACTTCCTCGATGTGTCACGTGATAATTGGTGCTGGCACCATTTGTTCCTCCTCCCCAGCGTAGGAACCCGTCAAGTTCAGCTGAAAACTTGCCGAAAAGTTTGGCAGTGTACGGAACGGTCACACGTTGTCTGCTGAGTACAATACGCCATTCAGAGGAAGAGTGAGGCGGTATAGATCTGGATTGAGAGATAGTGAACCTCCTTATTTGTTCATTTCCTGTGGAATCAGTGGTAGTCTGGCCGTATTTGAAGCCGAAGGTGTAAGAAGCACTGGCTGTCACACCGCCTAGGTAAAAGGTTTAAGCATGTTAGCATGGTAAAAATGAAACTTGAAAAAAAAAACAAAAAAACAACAGAATAAAACATCAGTTATAGTAATAAAAATATCTACAGAAAATATTGATATCGCGTATTGTGATTTTAGTGTCGTCTGTTTGAGATAAATAGAATCAAGTGGAACAGAAATAAAGACTCCCAAAATACCTAAGATGACTAAAAATATGTTATCTTAAAAACATAAAACTGTCGTAAAAGTCGCTAAAAAGATAAAAAGTAGATAAAAGATTAAACGTGTTATGATAATAGTTCGTTTCGGAACGTTACCCACAGTTCGTGTACAGCACGTATAGATTATAGCTGAAGTTATTCCCGGTGTAATAATAGTAATATTAGAATAGAAAGAGGAATTATTACAGCAGCTACTATATCACCTTAAGTCTTGTGACAGACAAAACTAGTGGCCGTAATTAAGGCTCTCGACAAGGATTTTCTCAAAACTTTAGAGGAGACACTGGCTTGTAATTCTTAACAAAACAGCTGTCAAGTTCTCATTCCCTTAGTAGCATGTAGAATCCGCGTCAAAGTCTTTTTCAATGCAAGAATAGTTTGAAAAAAAAATTGTTCACGATATCTAGGACAAAGAGCCAACGGAATCCCCTGAGAAGTTTATGCCTTGTCACTTTTAAAGTCTCTTACGAAAAGCCCAACTCCCCTGCCCCTTTTCCAAACTACCTACTTCTTTCCATTCGCCATACACGTTCATAAATAATAAAAAAAGTCATTAAGCCAATAACTAAAGAAAGACACACAAGTATTGTTTATAAACCTTCTACTGCTGAAGGTTGATAGCCAATGCTAAGGCTTATCTCGTTAGAAATTTCGAAGTTGCTTGTCAATGTATGTGTAACGATGCGAGCAGAAGACACTTCACGTGTTATTGTAACTGTTACGGGATGGTTATCGTTGTTATTGACTGGACCAGAGTCGAAACTTTGTGGGACGAGATTCTGTATAACTGCTTTGCCGTATCTAACGTCCTGGAGTCCAAACGAAAAGTCGCTGTAGTGGATTTTTAAACGATCGTTTGACTTGTAACCACTGCAGTGTGATCTTTTATCTGCTTCCCAGCTATTCCCATTGCGTTTGAAGTCTTCTCCAACCCACTGACCTCTACATCCTCCTGCCCAACCATAGCCAAGATAGTGTGCTAGGTATGCTAGATTGTCAAGGGTGAGATCCATTACGCGAATCCTCATGTCGTCAATGTTTTCTATTGCTGGAACGGCTTTAAGGAAAAGAAGGAAAAGACAAATATAAGTAGAATTAGCAAAACAAAGAAAAATAAGAGCGACAACAATAACAAAAGCAAAACGATTGGTAAAAACAACAATATGCATACACTAGCAACACAAACTAGAACAGCAACGACAACAAAGAACAGCAACAGCAAAAAACCAAGAAAATCGTTTTTTCTCACCATTTACCATCTTGCAACATTTGAATTTTTGAATACAGTGAAGCTTATCGCAACTTGAGCGATAGAATCCTGCCAAGAAATAGTTACTGTCGCAATTCACCCATCCTTCATTGTCAAAAGGATGCGTTACATCTTTGTTAATGCAGGTGCCATGGTGGTATGGGTGGGACGCAGGCTTACAGCACTTTCCCCACTCTATGGAGTTGAGATTATTTCCACTTAGTCGATAGAGACCTCTTAAGAAGGTTCCTCCAGGACAAGAGCTCCATCCTTGCCTATAAGAAAAAAGACAACCTGAAGACAACATAATATCGACAATATAGTAAACCGTTTGTATCCCCTATGTGGGTCAGAAAGGATCAATCGTCATATGAATGGGAAATCCTGATAAGAAAAGGAAGATTAAGTCATAGAAATTCTCCTTAGATAAAATAACGACATAAAATAATTCAAACAGATGTTGTCTTAGCCGTAGGCATTGTTAATTTTCTCAAAGACACAACCTCTTCGTTGATAAATCTTTCCTGCTTAAAAACGTTTGCAAGGGTTTAATATTCAGTCATAAAAAATAATACCTATCAAAGCTATTTGCCCAATCAGTTGCGTAGCAAACGGTAGGTTGGTTGTAAAACGGAGGAGTTCGTCCGCAACATCTCCCTTTTTCCAGACGATAGATATAGTCGTTGTCCCACGAGGAACGAGCAGAACGGTACAGTCCATTGAGATACTGTGATTTGTAAGAGCAACTTCCCCACCCCTGGCTGTTAAAACTGCTCTCCCAGTTTTCTTCTCTACACGATATTGCCATCCCAGTCAACACAACTAGAGTTAGCAACCCTAGTAAGTTAGTCATCTTGTAAGTGCAAAACCTCTGAAAAGAAAAGTAAGAACGGTTCTAGGAGACTTTTGGTTAGAAATGAAAATCATTTTGGTTGAAAATTGACTAACCTTAACATAACTTGAGTGGTTCAAAGTGATTTGCTTCCACCAGTGTTTAGCGAGAATTGATTTTCGCTGTAGGAGCCTTCTTGCATTTTATCTGTTTAGCCTTACGATATACCGGCTAAAATGTTTGTCCTGTGTTAGAAAATGTGTAAATTATTCATGAAGCGAATCAACAAAAGAAGCATTTGTTTGTTCTACTTTCTAAAGCAACATTGGAACAACAAGTTCAATAAGAATTATTTATCTATATTCCACCAGATAACCTCAAAACAACTTCACCACAAAGTTTACATTTATGGTAGCTTAACAAAAAATAACATTTTCTTTAAGAACAAAATACTAATTAATTTTCGGTTTTCAGCTAAGTGGACATGTGGTGAGCTTAGTGAGTTTTCAAAAACAATTCAATATTGTATCTTTCGTGAAGATCAGTGTTAGTATCTAGAACAAAACAGTGAAGCTAGACAGACAAAAGACAATGATATTACGATTTCAACAACAACCTCGACTGCACTTTTTAAATCCTTATTTAACTTGAAAAATTCTTAGATCTTTTTTTTTTGTTCACAGAAAGAACTTGGACAAAATAGATAGATACTAGGAATACGTAATAGAAAGTGAGAAGCGTATTTTTGTAAGCCGTCTTCGTAAGTGATACGGAATTGAACTGATAGGAGGACGGCAACGCTGTTGTCGACGGCAGTGAACAATAATGAACACATTAAGTACACGTTGGAATGCATTCCGCTGGTAAAATTTCACAACGTCGTTTTAAGAATTACAATGTATATCTTAGTTGTAAAATTTTTATAAATTCCAGAATCGGAGCTACAGAAAATGTTTTCAATCTTCGTTTACCTTTAGGAGAAATCATTTTGATCTTTTTCTGTTCACTCGGACAAAAGAGAAAGCAAACTAGTCATGCGTGATCGAAAATGGCAAGCAAGAAGTGTGTTTGAAAGCCGTCGCCGTTGTCGTCGTTGTGTCTTCGTATTTCAAACTCTCTACCGGCTACAAAACATTAAGCTATTCGTTGAATGTATGGCTCAATCGAATACATTTTTCGTTTTAACTTCACAAGGAGTTTAACTATAGCAATAAATTTTCTCACGAACAACGTTCCGCTCAAATATATTGAATCTTAGCGATTACTATTCATGCATAATATAAAGTAGCAGAACCACACAGAAACATAGCGTTGTTGTCACATAAAGTGCGTCAAGGTTGTAAAACAAAGACAAAATCTGTCCTGGCCTTAACAGAACTTTGCATGATCAAATTTGGTTACCGTTATATCACAAATGATGTTTGTGTTTCTTTAAGTACCAGCTGAAAAAATGCTTTATGAGAAAGCACCTACACAACATTTTGAAAAGGATTTTAGATAGAGATCCCATTGACTATACTAACTTCCTGTAGAAATAAATACCATGATTAACGAATTCTAACATAGCTATGGATTATTTTCACTGGGTAATCAATGAAGATTATTTTCATCTAAGTTGTATTTCTTTGGTTTTCATTCAAGTAGAGTGAGTACAAGAGAACTTGGTCATGTAGAGCTTTTTGTCATTCTAAACGACCACTGATGGTGCTTTATAATGTAAAACATTAAACGTGATCGAAAATTTGAGGAAAGACCAAATTTTGTTACTTTAACTGAATCCATCGGACAAGGAAGCGTTTTAGATCGGCTCGGTGATAATCGAATTAGTCAATTATTCTATTTCTTCCGTGACTTTTCGACTATGGCAGGTAGTTTTATCTTCAAGATTTTACAGCTCCCATGGAACAATATCGTTTTTATTGCGGGTTGTCCTTGTAAAAATACAATAGAAACCAGGCATGTTTGATTTTGTCTAGTAGAACCAACATTAGCCTGCGTTTTTCGGACCGTTTTTGAAGGAGCTTGATTTGTCGTTCTTCGTGTTCTTTTTCTATATTACAGTTAAATAATTTTCAAAATTCAGTTGAAGTTCTCGGACTATTTTTTTCTAAAATTCATGAGCTCAAAACTAAAACTAAAATGTTCAGTATAGCAGAACCAAAAGAAAATGTTTCAGTAACTTGTAAACAAATCCAGCAGAGCGTTGCCGTCCAGATATTAGAAGGTATTGTGGCGCAAAGTAGAAAAGTGTTGTGACAATAACAGAACTGTAGAGTTTTCGAAAGCACTTGTAAACAACTTGTGATTCTCTAATGAAGAGTTGAAAGAAGTTTTTTCACAAAATAAATATACAGAACTTTTGGTGTAGTTGATTTTATAAAACCAAGGTGTGGTTGGGTTTTTTAGCTTTCTAAAAGATATTGGTTATCTGAACGACGTGTTTTAGAAAAACCTCAACTTCGAGTTCCTCACTGGTTCTAGAATTCCTTTCACAGGAATTTTTAGAGTTGCTATAGTTTGAAAGAATATCACATTCATTTCAAATTCCTTGCAGTAAAAGAGACCAGTTCATAGAGAAACTAACATTAATGTTCATTACGGTTTTCTTCCACGTGGATTGAAGCAAACACAGGTCATGGTCAACTGGAGCTTTAAAGTTGTTTTAGGTATTCAGCTTTAAAGTAGTCTGTTCAATTAACCCAATTTTTACTGGAAGAAAATGCCATTCGTGGATATTGTACAATAATAGCAGAACCAAATACAGCCTAGATACAAACTTAGCGTTGCTGTTACATCTAATGGGATGAAGGTTATGAGACAAAGAAGAAAATTGTCCTGGCCTTAACAGAATTCACATTATCAAATGTGATTAACATGTGATTTGTATTTCTTAATGCGGACCAGCAAAATAGTAGCTTTGCGGGGAAATATCTACACGATATTCTGAAAAACATTTTAGACAAAGATCTTATTGGTTGTAATATTTTCCAATCAACCGATGATCAACGAATTCTAACATCTTTATAGATAATTTATTCCACTGGGTAACCAATAAAGATAATTCCAACATAACTTGCATTTCTTTGGTTTTCTTTTAAGTGGAATTGGACAAATATAGGGCTTTGAGATGTTGTGCTTTTTGTCATTCTAAACGATCAGTGATGTAACTTTCCAATGAAGTTTCAAACACAACCGAGAAATATGTTAAAGGAGTTGTTTTTATTACTTTAACTAAGGCTGAATCCGTCGTACAAAGACGCAATGGATTCTCGAAGTTGTCGATTATTAACAGTTCTTGTTCCTTAGTTACATCAAGCAGCCGAGTCTGAAAGTTCTAATTTTAATTATCACGGCTCCAGTGGGACAAAGGTGTTTTTGCACGTTGATAAACGAATTGATAGGTTATTCTTTTTCTTCCGTAATTTTTCGGCCCAGGTGGTTTTATTTTCAGAGTTTACAGTTAAAGGGAAACAATATCGTTTTCAAAGCAGGTTGTCCTTGCAAAGATGCAGTAGAAACCCTATATATTTGTTTGTGCAAGGTAGATCCGATATCAGCTAACGTGTAGTTTTGGACCGTGCACGTGCTTGAAGAAGTTTGATTCTCTATTTTGGTGTTCTTTTTCTAATCTACACCTAGAGCTTTGTAGCTTTCTGAAAATAGTTCGAATTCTCGTACTTTTTTTGAAAAGTGAGTTCTAAATTGAAGCTGATATGTTAAGACTGTTATGAATTGCAAAATCAAGAGAAACTGTTTCAGTAACTTGTAAACAAATCCAGTAGAGCATTTCCGTCTAGATGTTAGAAGATGTTATGGGATAAAGTAGAAAAGTGCTCCGAGACTAAAACAATCTGAGTGACTCTTAGCGAATTTATTAAAATATTCTTGAGTTTGCGAGGCCTTATGCATGTTTACGTCAAACTAGTGAATTTCTTATTTCAACCCCAAGCCTCGTATTCAAGAAATAGGAGATGAGCATTTCGCACGTGCAAACCGTGTTCACGAAAGAATTATTTTCATTTGTGGACTCTCTAGGATTGGATTTATGAAGATTATAACACCTTTCTGATTCGAAAGCGAGGCTTGGGGGTGTTTAACGTAAACATTCATGAGGCCTATTCTAACACATCTCGGTCATTACGTCTCAAATTCTGTTAGAACGATGAAGAATGGCATCTTTGTTCAAGATCCTTTTCGAAAAACTGTGGCCAATCATGGAAAAACTCATGCAGCCGCCCTTTGGTTTTTACAAACATTAACTCTCTAAAGAAAACCGACTGATCACGCGGCGCAAAAGTCGTTAATTGAAGTTACACATTCGTAAACCCTGTGTGTCGGCCTTCCGTGAAGTCAAGAATTTTTTTAAGTCAATAATATTTTAAGGTGACGACTTAGCGTGCTACGGGGACACGAAAATTCACTCTAATCAACCACCGTGCAGTTCTGTACTATCACTAGAATGTTGGGGCAGAACTGAGCCACAGTGCGGGCTGATACTTAGACACGCGGTGGCAAAATCGAACCACACTTTGATATTACTTGTAAACTGTTTTATGGGCTTGTTATGTATCCTGATTTTTTTAAAAATCAAAATAGCACAATTTTTCATTGTCATAGCAACAAAATTGATTCTTGGCCCCAATTTGTAAAAATAAAGTCAAATTTTCTTCTATTTGAAGAGCTTAATTTCACAAGGGAGTTTTCTTTTTAATTCCTTTTCACACGTTAAAAATAACAGAAGTTATGTCGTATATGTTCGTAACATCTGATTTGACGAAAAAACCTCATTAATTCAGAAATTCTCCTTTGGAGCCCGGAACCCGACTTGTTGCTATGGCAACGAAAACTAATACCCGATCTGAAGAAAACTTCGAGATGTACATCATCAGTCCAAGTTTGGTTTAAGTTCATCCAAAGGTTCGCAGCAGATTTAGAAAACTGAAAATTTGTATTGCATGTAGCGACGTCATCACTTGAAAATATTAAACGTTTATAATAACATCTCAAGGACCATAAAATCTTCACCCCTATTCCTCAGTTACAATAAGGACATATTTCATTCAAATCATAGGCACTTTAAGGCATTCTGAGTCATTTTGAGGTGGTCCCGAGGGAATCTGAGTGGTAGATTTATTAGGAAGACCTCTCAACTTAAGCTAAGTACAGGCTAGGTTTAGGGTTCTGGTCATGATTTAACTTAAAATAAATTTTACTATACTCCTATAGGACTCCTTTGAACTGCTGAGTCATTCATTCTGAAGTGCTTCTGATTGAATATGACTAATTATGAGGTATCTATCCAAGCTATGTACATTCTCGTAAAAATAATTTTTTGAAAAAGTTGGCATTAAGTATCCGGTCCCAAAATATCCCTGTTTAATTTAATTTAGTTATACTTTTTTAATATTTGTTTTATATTTCATTCAAAATGGCAAGCTGACACAAAAGACGTTTTTAAAAAGACATTTTTAAAAAGGTTCGAAACATTTTGGAGGTCAGTTTCCAGGCATGATTAAATGCAACACGAGTAGCAGCCCTTAGAACTATTTTAGTAAGTTGGAGAAGTTTCTTGAAACCTTTTGGAAGACTGCTTTATATAGTTGATGATCGCTTCAGTCGATGTAAGAAAACTAACACGGTCGTTTCGTGTGTGAAGCTCGTTTATGGCCTCAAGTTCAAAACTGAAAAGTAAGAGAAACATTTGATAATTAAATGTAACAAGCTACTCAGCCATTTCTCAGATGCTTCATTTATTTAACTTCTTTCGTTACATTATTGTCACTCGCGGAAATAGTTATGAGCAATCGTTGTGGAGCGAGAATTTTTGTTCCATTCAGACAATTTTACTGAGAGGTATCTTCTGGTTGGGATCCCGAAGAAGAAGTCTCGGTGCCAGGTCGGTTAGAGGAACTCCCGGATGTTATGTCTCCAACCAATTGTGTTTTTGGAGTCTCAACATTTTGTGGCAAGGTGATTTCGATCTATTGAAAAGAAAACATACATGAGAAAATATAGAAAAGAAAACTGTAAAAAGAAATGAAACAGGTAAAAAAAAGAATAAAAAATTCGAATAAAGAAAAAGAAAAAACATTGAAAAATGAAGTTAATTGAAAAGAAATAAAACATAATAAAATTAAACTAAATAGAACTCACAAGAAAAGGAAGGTACTTTTTGGCTGTTCTGGAACTCTGAACAGGAGCAAAACATGAACACAAACACAGACATGGACAGACACAGCCGTAGACATTGACATAGACATAGGCATAGACATGGACGTAGGCACAGGCATAGACATTAAAATAAACACGGGCATAGACATAAACACAGACATAGAAACACATATAAACACAGACATGATATGGGCAATTTAAACATGGACATTTTCATGCAGGTTAACACAGACATGCATGGAAATACTGACACAGACACAGATATGGAAATAGACACATATGCACATTATATCTGTAAATACTTATATACCTTTGGCGGAGTAGGGAACACTCGTTCGGGATTCTTTGTTGGTACGTCGTACGAATATGCTGGCTGCCAATCAGACAGCTCGCGCTTCCCGCTGATGTTTCTCCACTGCATCTCCACATGAATTCCCTGGACGTCCTCGAACTGACCGGTCAGCGTGAACTCGTAGTAACTTTCATCACAAAGCTGGTTAATGACGCTCTGTGCATAGCTGTATTTCTGTTTTACATTGTGCCATTGCCAGGGATGCTCATTTCGACTACTTTGCTCCTTTAGTGCTTTGTACAGTGGTTTGTTGGCATCTCCCATTTTGTATCTAAAAAGTTTAGAAAAGTTAAAATTTCAAATAATGCACAAACAGGAAACAGAAATCTAGTTTTAGGTAAAAACTTATGAAGAGTATCACAAGTTGCTTTAGGTAACAAAAACGCACACTCACGGCTATGCAATTCTACCTGAAAAACTTGTTGCTTAAGAAAAGATGGTTGGAACAAACGTTATTAAAATCAGCTGAATCTTTTAGTTGAAAAAATTGAAAGTCAATAGTGGTGAGTTCGGATTCTGGACCATTTTTTTCTTTTTTACTCTTAAGAACCTTTTGTTTGAAGAAAACCAAAAGTCTATGTATTTATAAATCTTTTTAGTAAGAACGCGTTTGTATAACGAAACTTTTACATCCAGTAAAGTTTAAACACATTTCTACGGTTTTTGTAAAAGGTTGAGGAATAAAAGATTTTAATTCAATTGAAATAAAGGTAGAGCAGGGTATAGATATTTCACATGTAATTGCATTGTTGTCGTAATTTGAAGTAAATAGAGCCTTTCATTTATTTTCAAAATTATCACGTCCTTATTAAGCAATTCTGAACCTTGTATTTAACCTATCTCGGCTTCAAATATTCAGAAAATGAAAAACTTCTAAACTTTTTTGAAGGAATTAGTTTTTTTAAAACATACTTGATGGTAGAAATTTCAAAGAAAGTACAGTTAGCAATTACAATTTGTTTTCTCAATCTTAATCAAGTTTGCACAATTTTGAGGCCAATCAGGTTTTAAATCTGTGATATTTTGTCTGGGAGTTTGAAAGAATTTTTTCTGATACACAAATTGAAATCGTAACAAGAGCTGGAAACTAAGAGCGTACCTGAAGGTTGGTCTACTGTTACTTCCTCGATGTGTCACGTGATAATTGGTGCTGGCACCATTTGTCCCTCCTCCCCAGCGTAGGAACCCGTCAAGCTCAGCTGAAAACTTGCCGATAAGTTTGGCAGTGTACGGAACGGTCACGCGTTGTCTGCTGAGTACAATACGCCATTCAGAGGAAGAGTGAGGCGGTATAGATCTGGATTGAGAGATAGTGAACCTCCTTATTTGTTCATTTCCTGTGGAATCAGTGGTAGTCTGGCCGTATGTGAAGCCGAAGGTGTAAGAAGCACTGGCTGTCACACCGCCTAGGTAAAAGGTTTAAGCATGTTAGCATAATAAACATGAAACTTGAAAAAAAAAAATAAATAAATAAAACATTAGTGATAGTAATAAAAATATCTACAGAAAATATTGATATCGCGTATTGTGATTATGGTGTGGCCTGTTTGAGCTGAATAGAAAGAAGCGGAACAGAAACAAAGACTCCCAAAATACCGAAGATAACTAAAAAAATGTTAAAAGTATGAAACTGATGTCGTAGTGCTCGCTAAAAAGATAAAAAAGAGATAAAAGGTTTAAAATGTTTAATAATAGTTAGTATTGGAACATTACCCACAGTTTGCCTAAAGCATGTTTAGATTATAGCTGAAGTTATTCCCGGTGTAATAATAGTAATATTAGAATAGAAAGAGGAATTATTACAGCAGCTACTATATCACCTTAAGTCTTGTCACAGACAAAACTAGTGGCCGTAATTAAGGCTCTAGACAAGGATTTTCTCAAAACTTTAGAGGAACCACTGACTTGTATTTCTTAACAAAACAGCTGTCAAGTTTTCATGCCCTTAGTAGCTTGTAGAATCCGCGTCAAAGTTTTTTTCAATTCATGAAACAGTTTGAAAAAAACCCATTCTTTCACGATATCCAGGGGAAACAGCCAACAGGATCCTCTGAGAAGCTCATGTCTTGTCAGTTTTAAAGTCCCTTTCCACAAGCCCAACTCCCCCGCCCCCTTTACAAATTACCTACTTCTTTCAACCTGCCCTGCACATACACAAACAATGAAAAAGTCATTAAGCCAATAGCTAAAGAGAAACAAACAAGTATTATTTATAAACCTGTTGCTGATGAAGGTTGATAGCCAATACTAAGGCTTATCTCGTTAGAAATTTCGAAGTTGCTGGTCAGTGTATGTGTGACGATTCGAGCAGAAGACACTTCACGTGTTATTGTAACTGTTATGGGATGGTTATCGTTGTTATTGACTGGACCAGAGTCGAAACTTTCTGGGACGAGATCCTGTATGACTGCTTTGCCGTATCTGACGTCCTGGAGTCCAAACGAAAAGTCGCTGTAGTGGATTTTCAAACGATCGTTTGACTTGTAACCACTGCAGTGTGATCTTTTATCTGCTTCCCAGCTATTCCCATTACGTTTGAAGTCTTCTCCAACCCACTGACCTCTACATCCTCCTGCCCAACCATAGCCAAGATAGTGTGCTAGGTATGCTAGATTGTCAAGGGTGAGATCCATTACGCGAATCCTCATGTCGTCAATGTTTTCTATTGCTGGAACGGCTTTAAGAAAAGAGAAACATTAGAAGGATTAGAAAAACAAAGAAAAATAAGAATGACAACAATAACAAAAAACAAAACGATTGATAAAAACGATAACAGGCAAACACTAGCAACACAAACTAGAACAACAAATAAACAGCAACGACAACAAAGAACAACAACAACAGCAAAAAACCAAGAATATCCACTTTTCTCACCATTTACCATCTTGCAACATTTGAATTTTTGAATACAGTGAAGCTTATCGCAACTTGAGCGATAGAATCCTGCCAAGAAATAGTTACTGTCGCAATTCACCCATCCTTCATTGTCAAAAGGATGCGTTACATCTTTGTTAATGCAGGTGCCATGGTGGTATGGGTGGGACGCAGGCTTACAGCACTTTCCCCACTCTATGGAGTTGAGATTATTTCCACTTAGCCGATAGAGACCTCTTAAGAAGGTCCCTCCAGGACAAGAGCTCCATCCTTGCCTAAAAAAGAGAAAAACAACCTTAAGACAGCACATTAACGACAATATAGTAAAGTGTTTGTATCCCCTATGTAGGTAAGAAAGGATAAATCGTCATATGAAGGTGAAATTAAATCCTAATAAGAAAAGAACGAAGGCCATAGAAATTCTTCTGAGAAAAAAAATAACGACATAAAGTAACTCAAACAAATGTTGTCTAGCATTAGGTATTGGTAATTTTCTCAAAGACACGACTACTTCGTTTATAAAGACTTTCCTGCTTAAAAACGTTTGCAAGGTTTTAATATTCAGTCATAAAGAAATACCTATCAAAGCTATTGGCCCAATCAGTTGCGTAGCAAACGGTAGGTTGATTGTAAAACGGAGGAGTTCGTCCGCAGCATCTCCCTTTTTCCAGACGATAGATATAGTCGTTGTCCCACGAGGAACGAGCAGAACGGTACAGTCCATTGAGATACTGTGATTTGTAAGAGCAACTTCCCCACCCCTGGCTGTTAAAACTGCTCTCCCAGTTTTCTTCTCTACACGATATTGCCATCCCAGTCAACACAACTAGAGTTAGCAACCCTAGTAAGTTAGTCATCTTGTAATTGTAAAACCTCTGAAAAGAAAAGTAAGAACGGTATCAAAAGATTATTGGTTAGAAATGAAAATCATTTCGGTAGAAAATTGACTAACCTTAACAGATTTTGAGTAGTTCAAAGTGATAAACACCCTCCAGTGTTTAGCAAAAATTAGTTTTGTGTAGGAGCCTTTTCGCAATTTATCTGTTTAGCCTTACGACGGTACCGGTTAAAATATTTGTCCTGTGTTAAATTGTGTATGTGTAAATGATGTATAAATTCTTGATGAAGCGAATCTCAAACAAAGAAGCAACTGTTTGTTCTACTTTCTAAAGCAATATTGTAAACAACAAATTCAGTAAGAATTATTTATCTATATTCCACCAGATAACCAGTTTACATGCATGGTAGCTCACTAAAAATAACATTTTTCTAAGAACAAAATACTAATAAATTTTCGGTTTTCAGCTAAGTGGACATGCGGTGAACTTAGTGAGTTTTCACTAATAATTTCTATATATTATATATATTTAATAATCTTTCGTGAAGATAAGTGTTAGTGTCTAGAACAAAACTGTGAAGCTAGACAGACAAAGACCGATAAGCTATAAGATACAACTGCAACAACAACCTCCAAAACACTGTTTCAATGTTTATTTAACTTGACAAATTCTTACATCTTTTCTTTTGTTCACAGAGTGAACTTGAGCAAAGTAGATAGAAACTAGTAAAATATACAATGTTAATATCTTAGTTGTGAAGTTTTTGTGAGTTCTAGAGTCGGACCTATATAAAAAGTTGTCAATCTTCGTTTACTTTTAGGAAAACCACTTTGCACTGTTTTTGTTCTCTCAGATAAAAGAGAAAGCAAACTAGCCATGCATAATTAAATAGAGCAGCAAGAAGTGTGGTTTTTAAAGCCGTAGTCTTCGATGTTGCTGTCCTAGCACGTATCTTAAACTCCCTTCAGGCTACAACACAAAGCTGTTCGTTAAATATATGGCTCAATTAAATATACTTTTTGTTTAAACTTCACACGGAGTTTAACCGTAGCGATACGTTTTCTCACGAACAACATTCTGCTCAATTAAACTGATTCTTACTTGAAGTGATTACTATTCGTGCATAATACACAGTAGCAGAACCACAGACAAACATAGCGTTGTTGTCACATAAAGTGGGTCAAGGTTGTAAAACAAAGACAAAATCTGTCCTGGCCTTAACAGAACTTTGCGTGATCAAACTTGGCTACCGTTGTATCACAAACGATATTTGTGTTTCTTTAGGTACCAGCTGAAAAAATGCTTTATGAGAAAACACCTACACAACATTTTGAAAACGATTTTAGATAGAGATCCCATTGACTATACTATTTTCAAATAAAAATCAATGCCATGATTAACGAACTCTTACATAGCTATGGATCCTTTTCACTGGGTTATCAATGAAGATTCCTTCATCATAATTTGCGTTTCTTTGGTTTTAATTCAAGTAGAGTGAAGTCAAGAGGGTTTGGTCATGAGGAGCTTTTTGTCATTCTAAACGATCAGTAATGGTACTTTATAATGAAAATATCAAACTTGACTGAAAATGTGATGAAGACCAAATTTAGCTACTTTAACTTAAAACCATCGGACAAGGAGGCGATTTAGCTCGGCTCGGTGATAATCGGATAAGTCAATTATTCTATTTTTTCCGTAACTTTTCCACTCAGGTAGTTTTATTCCAAACAATATGGAACAATATCGTTTTTATGGTAGGTTGTTCTTGCAAAATACTATAGAAACCAGGCAAGTTTGTTTTTGCATAGTAGATCCGATATCAGCCTGCATTTTTTGGACCGTGATTGAAGAAGTTTGATTTTTCGTTCTTCGTGTTCTTTTTCTTAAATACGATTTAAAATTTTTAAAGTTCACATCAAGTTCTCGGACTATATTTTTCTAAAAGACATGAGCTCAAAAGTAAAGCTAATATATTAAGTAAATTTAGCAGAACCAAGAGAAACTGTTTCAGTAACTTGTAAACAAATCCAGCAGGGCGTTTCCGTCCAGATATTAGAAGGTATTGTGGCACAAAGTAGAAAAGTGTGTTGACAATAACAGAACTAGAGTGACTCATAACTAATTTGTTATTATTTTCGAAAGCACTTGTAAACAACTTGTGATTCTCTAATGAGGGTCTTGAAAAAGTTGTTTCACGAAATATATATACAGTTTGGTATAGCGGATTTTATAAAACCAAGGTGCGTTTGGACTTTTTGGCTTTCTAAAAGATATCGGTTCTCTGAAGAAAATTTGAAAAACTCGCAATTTCCTCCACTGGCTAACTGAACTTCTAGAATTCCTTTCACATGAGTTTTTAGATTTGTTATAGCATAGATAAAATATCACCTTCATTCCAAAATCCTGTTGGGGTAAAAGAGACCACTTCATAGAGAAATTAATATCAAAGTTCATTGCGGTTTTCTTTCACGTGAATGAAAGCAAACACAGGTCATGGTCAACTGCAGCTTTAAAGTTGTTATAGGTAGTCCGCTTTAATAACACGAGCCTGTTCAATTAACCCAATTTTTTATCGGAAGAAAATGCCATTCATCTAAAAAAAGAAACATCTACACGATATTCTGAAAAACATTTTAGACAAAGATCCCATTAACTGTAACATTTCCAATCAATCGAAGATCAACGAATTCTAATATATCTAAAGATATTTTCCACTGGGTAGCCAATAGATGTTTTCACCATAACTTGCATTTCTTTGGTTTTCTTTTAAGTGGAATAGGACAAATATTGGGCTTGGAGATGTGGTGTTTTTTGCCATTCTAAACGACCAGTGATGTAACTTTCCAGTGAAGTATCAAACGTAACTGAGAAATACGATAAAGGACTTGTTTTTATCATTTTAACTAAGGCTGCATCCGTCGTACAAAGGAATGATTTGATCCGGCTCTGGGTACTCGGAGTAGTAGAACAGTCTTTGTTCCTTAGTTTCATTATGTAGCCGAGTCTGAAAGCTTTAATTTCAAATTTTACGGCTCCAGTGGAACAATGCTGTTTTTCACGGTGATAAGCGAATTAGTTGATTATGTTTTTTCTTCCGTAATTTAAAGGGAAACAATATCGTTTTCAAGACAGGCAGTCCTTGCAAAGATACAATAGAAACCCGATGTATTTGTTTGTGCAAAGTAGATCTGATATCAGCTAGCTCATAGCCTGCAGTTTTGGACCGTGCTTGAAGAAGTTTGATTCTCTCTTTTGGGTGTTCTTTTTCTTATCTACACCTACAGCTTAGTAGTTTTCTGAAATAACTTCAATTTCCCGTACTTTTTTTGAAAAGTGAGTTACAAATTAAAGCTGATATGTCAAGACTGTAATAAATTGTGAAAATAAGAGGAACTGTTTCAGTAACTTGTAAACAAATCTAACAGAGCGTTTCCGTCTAGATGTTAGAAGATGTGGGAGTAGAAAAGTGCTTTGACAATAAAATAATCTGAGGGTCTCTGAAATGCTTTAGTTTTGTCAAGATCAGGACATTTTATTTTGCCTTTTAAATTCATACTAACGTGTTGCAATATATTAGACTCTAAAAATATCGGCTTAATGTTTGAGAGAAAGAGTTGGCATAAGTGAAAACGGAATCTCGGGGGCGTAAAAACAAATCTATTCTAGCTCTATCCAAATATCTAAGCCATTTTTGGGTCTTGTTGAACAAATAAACCAAACATTTTAAACATAACTTTGCAAATACAACCTGCCGGCGATAGTGTGACAGTAAAACAACTTTTAGAAGCAAAACCACCCCAGGAAAGAGACACGTAGGAAGTTATTAACAACGATGGTTTAATCCAACCTATGTGTATTTGTATGTGAATATATATCTATGTTTATGTCTGTGCCTGTGTTTATGTCTACGTCTTTATCTATTTTGTTTTTTTAGGCTCTTCTTGAACATCTTTTATTGCCAAAACATTAAGTACCTGCATGGCACATCCCTTTCGAAAAATTGCGGCTACAGTTCATTGAAAAATCAAATTAGAGGCCCTTATTAGTTTCCTTTTGATTTTGACGAATTGAACTTTTTTTCCAAAACGTGTCTTTTCTTGTTCTTCTTTTCTCTTTGTTTAATTGTTATTTCATTTTCTTGTTTTTGGTTTATATTGTTTTATTACTTCATGTAAGAAAGAGCATAGCTTAGATTGTGCGCGGTTAAACATTGATCGAGTTCGATTATCCGAAATTGCGATATCAGACTTTTAAGTTCAAGAACAAATTGACCATCCAAGAATACCCTCGAAAGGAATCGTTCAAATGTCCAAATTTTTTTCTTTTATGTTGTATCATTGTCAAACCTAACTTAACCACCTCCTTGTCATACGAACTTTACCCGGTGTACCCGGTGC
>JAOBAT010063273.1:0-24478 GCA_026413305.1 Hydrozoanthus tunicans | reverse complement strand
GCGGCACATACCCCCTACCCCACCCCTCCCCACTTTTTCAGAGCTCAATTTCTCAAAACCTGATTTAGGGGTGTTGGTTTTTTATTGTATTATAGACTCTTCTCTCCATAAAGAAGGCGTTGGTGCAAGCACTTTAACAATATCTGTTTTATTAACCTTGATATTTGTTCCTGAAATTCAGCTTTTTTGAAAAATGGTGGTTGGTGGCGGCTAATACCCCCCCCCCCCCCCAAAATTGGGTCCCTAGGGTGGACCGTTGTTTTGACCTCTTCCCTTAGTGTCTGTCCCCGTAGAACCGACAGCACCTCTCAGAGCGATGAACTGCAGACTTCATAGCTGTAAGCGATATGGTTCAATGTTGCACAGATTGCAAGCCCTAGTGAGGAAAAGCTCCAACCTCGCCCCCTAGGACCTCCCTTGGCTTCTGTCACCCCAAATCAGAGGTCCTTGGTACGAGGTGGAAATTATTCTTGTTCTTCGATCGACTTTTCTTTTTTGTTGTCCCTGTTGCAGGTTGAAGAAAGCTGAGTAGAAGAGGTGTTCATGTCAATGTGACATCGCTTATAGCAAGTTACAGCTTCATATCCAAGTGGTTCTGTTCTAAAAAGTTCAAATAGCTTATCGATATTATTGTTTGCCCAAAGGCAAGGTTTGACTCGGTTTTCGGTGTGGCTATCAATATTTGACTCTTCTGGCTTCTTTTTTGATATGCTAACATTTTGATAAATGACCTGTTTCTTTCTCTTTTTTTTTTTAAAAAAATCTCCTTTTATGAAATTATCTTTAAAGAAATGTTGAAAGTTAAGGGCTTCCTGAAAGAAAGTTCGAGGTGAAGTTTGTTTCAGAAAATTTTGTTTCACTTCTAGTTCCTTCTTTAGTCGAGTTAGAAACGCAACTTACGGGCAATTTCATGCTTCAGTGGCATGATTGAGCCCACGAATGTCGGAAAACTAGAGCGGGTTACTATGGGAACCTTTTGTTGGCCCGTTCGGACTTACTCGTGCTAGTCTTCGCTTTTGGTAGCTCAATTAACAATCTGAATGAAAGCAATCCGATTGTGGCATTTTCCCTCCGTCGGTCAACTTTTCCGGTTTTTATTTCAACGCAGTTTTATAATTTCTTCACTTAACGAAACAAACATCGAGCAATTAGTTTGTGTTGAGTTTGAAGAAGAAAGTACTAGCTTTACTTAAAATCTTTTTACGAAAACGCTCAGTGTTAATGAAACTTACACGCAACATGATGTAGATATTTAGTTTAAGAACATCGCAAGAAAAATATTATAACAAGAAACGTTCAACTCTGACTCACCACACCCTTGCAGTTTGATACCGTCTTGTAAGAGAGAGTGTTGTTGTTTTATCGTCTTGAGAGTCTTGCAAAAGTGAGTGTAATTCTTTTAGAATTTTTTATAATAATTTATTGGTTAAAAAAGTTTAATTTGTTTATTGTGAGACAGTGATGTACTGTTTGATGAACATGTGATTTTTTTGAAAACAAGATTTAGTTGCTTTGCTTAACGCCTAAGTTTTAAGCATTTGACGAAAATCTTTCGTCTAGAATGAGCGAGCTACATGCAGCAATACACAATAAAGGTTACAGGGAACACTGTAGAGATTCTATGTGGATGTTTTCAATTTTGTGTAGTTGGGCCAAACCAGAATGTCGTTTTCCGATTGCAGTGGGCAAGGTATTTTTTAAAATAGATTAAAAAAGAGAAAAAGAATTAAAAAGATTAGTTTTGTTTATGTTCTAAGATGAAGGTACGTAAGCTTTCCAAACACCTGAAGTTTATAGTCAGATTTTACAAAGAAATCATTCAAGAGTCTGAGAAAGTGGGAAAAAAACTATATGATTACTACAAAACATCTATCAGGTGCAACGATTGTTTTCTGGACTGCCTGGGAGTAATAAAAAGTAACGCCTTGACAACACACTTTCGACCAAATTGAATAAGTAGCCTGAAACGTAAAAGTTTACAAAAGGAAAACAAAGAAAATGGATCTGTGGACGTTTTTATGTTGGACTGAGAGTTACGAGCCGTGTGGCTTCGGAGAATCTGTGGAAGACTAATAGTTTTTTCATTTTATCGATATTTGCTATGATTAACTACGTGAAAAACTACTGCAACAAGGCGATACCAGCCCACTGCTTGGAGGAGAGAAAACTTCAAGGTTTACATGAGAAAACTGATGTTCATCAGGTTAGGACTGATCATGCCTTCCGCATAATCGAAAACAAGTTTTTTGTTTTGGAGTTGAATTCTGTATACACCTCCTTTACCTGATAATCGTCAGACTAAGGTGTATGCAGCATACAACTCCCAAAAATAATTTGGGGGCATGCTCCCCCCTGAAAATTTTAAATTTCAGTTTTCAAGAGCGTCGGAAATGCCCCCCCCCCAATCCCCCCATCCCCCACCAAGTGATGCCGGTTTTGTGGAAGATCGAACTTTTACCGAGATAGCGCTAACAAATTAAGCCAACTGACCAGTATTTTATATAGCAACCGAAAAACGATTTTAAAACCCTTGAACCAACTTTCGTTTACTGCCCTTGCTTTTATGTTGAAAATAATTCACTCGTGAGTGTGATACAAAACCAGGAACATGCATGTAGTAAAACGCTCAATTATTTCTTAAACTAGTTGCGTTACTGCCCTTGTATCGTTTTGAACAAAAAGAAACTGTGGTTATAGAAAAACTTCCAAAATGTTTTGAAAGTGGGCTAACGCCTAAGGGATTGATTTTAATTTGAAGAAGTACCATCGCATCTTTCTCACGCGCTATCAATCTACAAACTGCAATTTACTGTTTTGATTGGTGAGTTTAAAGAAAATACGTCAGATCACATTTTTTTTCGAACCACTCTGCAACTAATCAACAGTGTGACCCCAAATATTTTTTACTAGACGCTGTAAGAGTGTGTAGTCGGGTTACATTACACATGCAACAGAAGAATCTGAGGTTTCAAATCATTACAACATCTCGGGAACAAGACTGAAATCAATAACACATTCAAAAAGAAAACTAGCTTACCGTCTTGTCGAACGATTCAAGCATTTACTGTGAATGCTGTTTATAATGTAAACTAAAGAGCTAGTTTTTAACTGTGGATTTCTCCGTCTGAGTTTCCCGTTTGAACTAATTTGAGTTTCATCTGAGTATACTTGAGTTTGATTTCACTTGAGCTTTGGAGCCGACTTTTTCAGTTCGAACCTAACCCTCCTTGACATCTCGCGAACGCTTTTGAAGTAGCATCTTCGTCATCCTGAACATGACGACACCGAACTCTAGCAGAGCAAACATTCACTTCCTGCTTCGTCGTAAGCTATCGGAACATGTGACGCCTATGAAAAAGCACTTGTAATTTGGTTAAACCAGCGACTGTTCCTAAATGCGACATGACAGACAAAAAGGTAAAGTTTCACGATCAGTCGGGGCCATGCGGGTAGCCCCACAACAAGGAAATCCGTGCGCGCGTACATCAATACATATCTTCGTCTCGTAACCCGTCCCGTATGAACGTGTTTCCGGATAAAAACCCAAACACGGAAAACTTATCAAAAGAGCTGATACGAACATACGATAGAAAAAGGGTAGATCAATAAATGTCTAACTGTTTCAAAATATCAAGGCTTGGAAAGAGCGAGTAAATCTTGAGAAGTGTTGTGACTGTACGAGAGATGAAAAACCGAAGACTTATCGTTGAAATTAAGACGCAAGCACACCTGGTTAAAAATGTTTGGTTTAGTTGGCTGCAGCTACGTGCTTAGCTATTCAACCTGTTTTTTATGAGAACGTCTCAAATTTTTGGGCTCAATATTCTTAAACATTTTCAAAATGTTCTTAAAATGTTAGTACTGGTAGTGCAATTGTTGTTTTCTGTTCGTACAAACCAACCGGAAGCACATTATGCTCTATTGAGTTACAGAACGCTACCATGGCTGGCAAAAAAGAACTAATGCACACTTTTTATGACATCGTGAGGTTTTTTGACTGAGGCAGAACGATATTAGATATTTTCGGGATACCAACCTCAAATGTTCTAAAACATGTTCCTGAAATCTCTTTACTGATTTTAGACAATAGAATTAATACATGTACCGTATGTCAGTACATTTATGTAGTACAGTACTAGTACATACATACATACATACATACATGGCTTATTTGTTAAAGCAGGTTAAGATTTAAGGCAACAATAGCTGATGTGGACCTGCTGACTAATTACAAGTATAAAATACGATAAAATATAAAACCTACACACTATATAATTTTAAAATCCTTAAGGTAAATCAGAAAAATAGAGTATATGCAGACAGCAAGAGTACAAAATAACGCCGACCAACCTGCACCAACTGATAGAGATTATTAATCAAATAAGGTATCAAAAGGAATATAAAAGACCTGCAGTCAGTACTATCTAGTACCATCAGTCATTAAGTTATCCTGCACCGCACTGCATGTTCTCTAGATAACTAATAATGATAATAATAATAAAAATATAATAAATAATTCTAATAATAAAAATAGTAGCCGGTACTGACTTTCTTACAGTTTGTCTCAAGAGATATACCTGTAAGAACTGCGATTTGGTAAATGAAAATATATGTGATGTAATTGTAAAATTTTAGTCAAGAAGCCCACCTAAAAGCAATTTCTTAATAGCACTGTATGAGTTATTTGCAATAGGTTATCATCATAGATAAATGTTCTTCACCTTTTCTCAGCCTCGGCATGCTCTTTTTTAAAATTTGACGTTCTTATAAAAAGATTGTATGTGGTTGAAGCGATACGGGTGCTGCTGACTCGACAGCAGTTCAGTGTCTATAACGATGGCGTCACCATTACAGGAATAAACGATAAGCGGACCTGACGTCACTGAAATGTCACGGAATGGAAGGTCGGACCTTTGAACCGGAAATGCGTAAGTACTACGTGACTAGACAGCTGAGTGACCGTAGCAGCATTGTATTGTATTAGGTGATTGATAATTCATCTTTATTTTATTTCTAGTTCTATCAAATTTCTTCACAAACTTGATTAACTTCGATTACTCCAAAGGCAAAGAAACTAAATTTCACAACCTTTGAACCCGCTAAGGCTGCCGAGGTAAGAAGCAAAATGAATTGTTTTTTTTCCTTGATATATCTACATTATCTACATACTTCTTTATTGTAGTTTTTAATCGCATTTATTTCAAGCTTGTCCATAGTTTTGTATTTCCCAAAGTCATTTCCCGTTTCGAGAAACTTATGAAATCGGTCTCACTTGAAAAACTTCATTGATTTAAGTTAATCTTCAACGCGTTTTCAAATGTCTCAGGATTCAGAAGCAACTTTCAAATGTCCCCGTTTTTGAAAACAAAGTTATCCGTTTTCAGTCGTCATAGTGTGAAAAAACGCATTGAAAAAATGCAAAAAAAAGCGGAATCGAGACTCTTGTTCGGTTCTATTGTAGGGAATGGAGGCGAAACGAACACAGAAAGCAGAGGACTATATGAAACTCTCTAAACGGGCGCAGTCTAAGAAAGGTCTCCAGCTCTTAAAAAAAGTGAATCCAGGGAAAGGTTAGTGAACAACTCGAAATTCTGAACCTACATCCCTTTTTGAAATTTATTGATTTTTGATTGATTCTAAATATCAAAAAAATTAATCAATATTTAATGCAGACATTATAGTTAGAAGCTTTTTTTGTGCTGCTCAAGTTATCAAAATAGTACTTTTTTGTATTTTGTATTTCTTATATATTTTTCTGCGTGCAGTGTTTCATGCTTTAAGTATAAGTTGATCCTCCGACTCTTTTACCAGTCCAGCTTCGAGGTTATTCATGGTGAAAAAAACTCAAGCCGGATGTAGTTGTCTATATTATAATATCTGCATTTACTCCAAAATTTGGGAACTTCAAACAGTTTTTAGCAAATCAAGTGAACTAAAACCTGCTTTGGATAAAATATCAAGTATTAACATAAAATTATATACCTAGACTTTCACTCAACAAAATGAACACTGTGATTGGTTGATTCTTGATCACGTGCCCCTGAACAAATTCAAATGTTTCCCGACGACCGGCATACAATTGCGTAATGGTTGACCGCGCGCCAAACACATCACCAAAAAAAGTCTCAATAAAAGGGAAAGTCTAAGTATATAACAAAGCACTTAATGTACAGTCCCTCGGGAAACAAGTTAGTTTTGTTTTCCCTTCGAGTTCTGGGAAAGCAAACCTTAAATTTTCCCTAGCGACTATACAATAACTGTATATTGTCGGCGGCGCAGTGGCCGAGCGGTTAGCGTGTTTGACTCGTAACCCAAGATTCGCGAGTTCGAGCTCTGTAGCAGCTGTAGGACCACTGTGACTTGCGTCCTTGAGCAAGACACTTTACCAGTCAGTTAAGTTGCAGAAGCAAGTACCAGCTCTAACCTGCGATGGATTACTAACGCTGCTTTCACATTAGGGGAGGGACAAGTCGTCTCAGTCGTCTGAGTTAGCAACAAGGACGGCATCGACCGGACGGTTTACAAAAAACACATTTCTTCCTTTCCCTTTTCGACCTTGTCTGGCTCGTCTGCCCTCTTATTTATTCTAGTGACGCCTTGTGAACAGAAAAAGAATAAAGCACCCTACATAAATATGAAAATTTTCAGTTTATCGTTGCAGTTGTCGTAAGATCTCCAAGATTAACTTTGTAGACGACAGCGAGTAGGGGCCAGCATGGTGCATTCCAACTCGCAGTTATTGTCTTCTGCCGCCGTCGTCAACGTTTGCATTCCTGTTGCTAAAGGTCCCTATGGTGAAAACGAGACAAGGACGATTCTGGACGAACAAGTCGTATGTATGATTTGTCCGCCCGTTTGTTCGTCTTCAGACGACTGTTCGTTTAGATGAACAAATCGACCAAAGGCCGTCCCTAACTAAATTCACATCTGTCGAACAAACAGTCGAGCAAGTTCCCCTTGTATCATGGAAGGAGAATGGAAGTAGCACATGGCGACACTTGTTGCCAGTTGTACGTGTGGTGCAAGTTTATGACGGCTAACAAGAGACGATTTGTTCGTCTCCCTTTCACACTATGACAAACAAATCGTCAGACGATTTATAGTAATAATAATAATTTATCATTTATATAGCGCCTTTTCCATAGGATGATACTGAAAGGCGCTTAACAATGGTTTGCAGTTGACTCTGGTATTGAGGGTCTTATATAGTCCCCTATACACCGCTCAACTATAACAACTGCATTCATAAGAGTTGCCCTCAGTTAGTAGAAGAGACAGACCACGACACCGGGATCACCCAACTCTTTGTCGACAAGTGTTGTGGGTTCTTTTAAGTCCCTCGAAAGGAGATCGAGAGACTGGGTCTACGGTTTAACGTCCTTATCCGAGAAGACGCGAAGGTCTAACCGTTTGCAGATGTTAGGGCAAAGGCAGCACCTTCTCCTCAGTTGTTTTAAGACCCTGAGTGAAGGTCCGGCACCGGGAATCGAACCCTGGCCTCCCGCACGAAAGACTGGCGCCTTACCAACTAGGCTGCCAGAACAGGTGTCTGTTCTCTTATGCGAAAACGGCCAATCAGAGACTCTCACCTGCTTAACACTACCGAAACCGGAGAAAGCGCGGGCCTAATGGGCCAATTGACCTGAGATCAAAAAGGACTTAACTTTATAATTGCTTATCTTTCTATCAACAGGTGATTTTGTGCTCGACCTCGGGTGCGGTACAGGGAACCTGTCCAGGTTTATAGCAGAGAAGGTTGGTGCATCAGGCGAAGTTGTAGCGATGGACCCCGATAGAGACAGAATCGCTGTCGCACGGAAAACATTCGGTGACGTAGAAAACATAGAGTTTACTGAAGGAAAGGCCGAGAACTTGCAAAGTTTTGGGAAAGATTGTTTTGATGTATTTATGAACTATGTACTGCATTTTATAAAGGACAAAAAATGTGCACTGCAGAATATTTATGAAGTGCTAAAGCCAGGGGGACGAGTAGCCCTGCTGTTCAATGTTTGTGTCCCTCCCATGTTGGTACAAACAGTAAAAGACCTTAATCCGGAAGAGAACTTCCAAAGATTGAAAGAAATGTATTTCTGTGAAGATTTACGGACAATTGAAAGCTACTTGAAAGATGTTGGCTTTGATGTTACCGACAGCACAGAAACTCGCTCCATTATATATAGAGGATTGTCCAACTATCTTGCGCTTGTGTCGGCAACTTTTTATGGTGTTTTCGACTTGGATTTGGTAGAAAAAGATAAATTAAACAAGTTTAAATCTCTCTTGGATAAGAGAGGACGTATCTTAAACGAGTTTCCTATTGGAATCATAATTGCTACGCGAACAAATTGACTGCAATGACCATTTCCGACCTTTAAAGACAAGCTTTCAATTTCTAATTAGTAACTCTGTTTAGTTGTAAAACGTCATTACCAAACTATTATAGTGTAAATGCATCACTTATTATATTTTTTGTTGTTAATTAAGGCGTAAAATGGAAAAAAAACGTTGGAAAATATCATAATAGAGTTTCAACAATAGGCCTTATGCATGATTACGTCAAACACCCCAAGCCTCGCTTTCGAATCACGAAAGTGTGAGTTTTTCATAAATCACTGAAATCCCAAAACGTCCACAAATGAAAATAGTTCCTTCGTGAACACGGTTTGCATGTGCAAAATGTTCACACTTATTTCTTGAATACGAGACTTCAATATTGACTAGTTTCACGTCAATATACACAAAGCCTATTGTCGCATTATTTCAAAAGTTGCGACATCTCGCTGGTGGGAAGAAGAAAATACAAGGTAAAAACTAACAGCAACATGAGATATGCGAACGCGTTCAGATTCCTTTCAACCGACTGGCTGTATTGTGTTAGGAGCTTGAGGTGTTTACATTCACTCAATCCTAATTTTTGACAAGAAGCAGCACCCAACCCCAGAGAAAAAATTAGTTCATACACTTTTAAAGTTAATATTACTGTTTGATTTACAAACTTGTATTTGAAATCTATCCATCCCATACTACTATTCCATTTTATACAATTTTGAGCCTTGGTAGAGCCAAAGTCGCCAAACCTTGGCCAGCAAGAGAACAAAAGTAGATCGAAATAAGGCAGCCAATACTGGTCGTCACTTTTTCCATATCAATTTTAAACGGAAATTTAAGAGCGGTACTAGGAGTTGAAAACTTTTCTCCAAAATAACTGTTGCAACGTTTTTTTTTTAGTTTTTCTTAGATAATTTTTTCATTAATTTTCTTAAATTACGATATTTTGAAGCTCTAAATGTAGCAAAGTATTAAAACCCAATGAAAGAATTTATGAAAACTAGTGCAATGTATCAGTTTCAAACTGTACCAAAAAAAGTGCCTTCGTACTTTCTGTATCATTCATAGATTTAAGGGTGCAGAGTCGCTACTGGAGAAATGAAATAAATTTTTAACAAGAAAAAATATTGTTCGACGTCGTTTCTTTAACAAACTTTATTCAAGTTCATCGAGGGTGTGAAAGTGGAGTTTTTGTCCCAGTTATTCCTACAAAATTATCTTACAGGTTCATTCGTTTGACGAAGAGTCCTGGCTTCGTTTATTATTCGTCTTACCCAAGCAAACAAAACTGATCTTCTTCACCCTTTCAGCCCCAGTCAGTTGTCAACATCTAACTTCTCCTTACGTAACACATACAAAATAAGACACCTGATAATGAGAAGATTGGAATTGATCAAACTGAACATGAAAAGAGAAGTTCTCCCAAACTTGTTCAATGAAAAGTCGAGCTCTAGTTGGGAGAATTTATACTAATACAACTGGGACTGAACGGGGTTAAATAAATGGCAGTTATGCTTCTCATCGATTAAATTTATACACACAAATCATGAATAACTGACATGCAACTCGTCAAGGAAATTTCAATTAAATTGCAACATTTTTGACTTGATCTCTCTCGATTCTACAAAAGTTTGGAGCATCGTCGGAATTTCCTAGCAAATCATGGCAACTATGTGAAGCAAACATCAACATAAATATTCAAAGCATCAAGTTTACCTAAAACTTCAGTTTTCATGCCGACAATTTTTCAAGCGCGATTTCTATCGACTAAAGTGGTTATTTTTGTTTAGGCGAGTTTCTGCTGGCGTCATTGTTAACATTCTGCTTCACTGGCATACAAGTTAAATCGGAGAAAGAACAGAGATAAACAACAACTGACTTTAAAACTTGAGAATGCTTATCAAAATTAATGAGTGACTGAACTTTCGGTTCTATAAGTAACGTTTCAAAGAAGAAACCGTTACTCAAAAATGCAAAACAGCTGAAGACAAGAACGACAATGGGCCATACATTCTTTGTAATTTTCCAATTTTTAAAACCTCATAATGAAAGATTACTCAGCATATCAACCTCATATTTTCAAAGAAAGTTTGTTTGCAGAAACATTTAATTATTCAGAAGTTTTGTCTCTGTAACTGAACTTGAAAAAAGAATGTGTACGCTACTGAAGCAAAAAATGGAAACAAGAACTCGCCTATACCAACACTTATTTCAGAAAATGTTGGACAACTTCACCCCTAGTATATGTAAGTGCTACACAGATTCAATATTTTTCAAGCTTTCTATTTTGAAGCGGATCTGTATTCATTATCATTCGTATCACCGTTCATTACCCGCCAATTTCTCCACCAAATTGTACATTTAAAGTTGTTGCAAGTTAAAGAGCATTAACATTTAAATATTACAAGTTAAACTGTTTCTAGATACTAACTCGGCATAAAACATTATTTTTTTGAAAAAATTCTAAATTCATTGCTTTAAACTATGTATAAGCTCGGCTTCCGTAAGCTATTTGGCAATATTATTCAACAAAGCAAAAATGATGAAAAGTTGACTGCACTGTTGCAATGGCAAGTTTATAGCCGGTGAATAAACAGCGACCTCTCGCTTTCTGAACCCCCTCGGGAATCAAAACTTTTCATAAAGTGCTAGGTCGTCAAAAAGATAAAACGATTGCACCAAGAACTGAATTCGAAACGAGAGACCTCTTTGCACATTGCACCCAACTTTTTACCTCCTAAAAAATTGTAATCTTACTTTAAAATTGCTATTGTGGTTTACGAAGACCAAGCCTGCTTCTACAATTCGTGTTTTAACTTGAAGTGTTATGATACTCAGCCACATTTGGGCATGCGCAGTCGTAAATGATCACGCCCATTCGTATATGCGCAGTCGTAAATGATCACGCCCATTCGTACATGCGCAGTCGTTAATGATCACGCCCATTCGTACAAGGGCAGTCGTAAATGATCACGCCCGTTCGTACATGCGCAGTCGTAAATGATCACGCCACACTCAGGCATGCGCAGTCGCAAATGGTCACGCAATAGCAAAGCAAATAATAAGGGGGCATTGAGGGAAAAGACTGAACAATATTCGATTGGTCGAGGTCAGAATTGTTGAAGAAAGTAATTCAAATGTTATCAGTAATCCTGGTTTCTGTCCATTATAATCTTACTGGCCTTATATGCTACTTATTGTTATGTACCAAATGATTAATTAAGCCTTCCTTTAAAGAGTATATGACATGAGATATTTTGAAATCTTAGTGAATAGACCTTGCTAAATGAAGAAAAGCGGTGAAAAAAAAATCTTCTTTATTGTTCACGAGACATTAACATTTTAATGTTTGCAACTGGTAACGTCACAAGGCTGGCAGGCAAATTTTCAGTTTTTTGAAAAACCGTAACTTTTGGATGAATTTTATCTAAACTTGGGCTGATGATGTATCTCGACAGTTTCTTCAGAACAGTTATCATTTTTCGTTGTCATAGCAACAAACTTGGTTGCTGTTTCCAGATGAGAACATCCAAAGTAATGAGGTTTTCCCTGAAAAAGTTGTGCAACATATTACAACATAATTTCTATACTTTTAACCAGGTAAAATAAAACACAGTTTAGTTTAATTGCCTCTATGAGAGTTCTTGGAATAGCAGATTTCTTTTTGTACAAATAGAGCCTGGCACCGAGTTTGTTGCCATGGCGATAAAATATTGTTAGTATTCTGAAGAAAACTTCGAGATACATCGTTAGTCCAAGTTTAGAGAAAATTTACCCAAATGTTATAGATTTGCACCAGACATAAAAAAATTGACGTCATCAGTTGAAAACATTAAAATGTTAATATCTGCAGAACCATAACAAATTTTGACAAGCAAGGTCTTTTTACTGAGATAACAAAATGTTTCATGTCATATGCTCTTTAATTGTTTGTGGAAGTGATTATTTTTTTGTCTCATTTATTAAGGTGGCCAGTTTCGACTGTTCAGCTTTACCAGGGCTGGGTTGTTCGAAAGCTGGTTAACTTTAACCCTGGGTTAGGGGTAATTGGCCTTTGAACAACTAACCCCTGCGCACTGCCTATTCATAGCGGAGTGTTTAGTATGTTTGATCCGCTCAGAAGATTGTGCGACTAGCAGTTGCTAAAAGCTCTTCGAAGTGAGAAGAAAAGGGACCGAAAACTGTCAAACTACCTGATTTTTTAAGTCCACAAAATAGAAAATACAAAAACTACTTAAGAACTGGTTCTGGCTAATCCAACACACTCTTTTCAATTATTTGCTGCTTAACTCTCCGAAGAAATAAGGAATCAAGAGTCGTGGAAGCATTGAACCAACGCATGTAAATGTCTTGATTGCCAGAAACAGTTCTTTGAAATCAACCAGAGCTGTAGCGTCACATACGATGGCAGAACTGCCACAGTGAATTATGTTGAATTGTGCACCAGTAATTATTGGAATTTCAATATTTCTTGTATTCTTTACTCATCTCTTTCTGGGAGCGAGTGGAGGTGGCGGCCCTTCACCAAGCTGTACATGTGGAAACAAAATAGAATGTTTGTCATCTCAGAGCATTGATAGGAGTACAACTCAAGCACGTTAAAGAAGGCACAAAAGAAGAAATAACATTCAATAGAAATACATAGAAAAGGAACATCTATCTTGGAAATCAGCCAGCCAAAAACCATAACTTACTTTGCCACCACGCGGTGGAATATTTGGAATGGGCTCTGTTGGTCTGAAAGGAAGTAAATACAAAACATTAAACAATTGAGTTGAATACGTGTGTCTCAGACTACGAAAATAGCTCTTTATTCAGCAAGTGTGCACCCACCCACTAGAAACCCGTATACTTCCCATGTCCGATTAAAAAAAGACTGAAACTTCATCTACCCGAAGATAATAATTTAGTCAAAAACTTTTGTGTGAAGTCTTAAAATTTACAACATTTATCTTTTAAAAAAAAAACTCGGAGAATTCCTGGACATCTGAAAAAATTACTGAAACCCTTTAAAGTAACCTTTCATGTCAAAACCGTTGGTGTCATTTATTGTAAAGTTTAAGCCAGTTGATGAAATCCATGTAAAGACTCTACTGGTCTTGAAAATTAGCAATGATTGATGTTTGTCTAATGTTTGAACTAGTGGGTGAAATCCTACAAAATATCCATTCAGTTTCGAAGGGTAGAAATGATTGGTGTTTTTCATTATAACTTTGAACCAGTTTATGAAAACCTACAAAATGATTATACATTTTGCTTGTCTTGAAGAGTAGAAACAATTGGTATTATTCATTCTAATATCTGAACCAGTTGAAATTCTACCAAATGACCATATATTTTGCTTATCTCAAAGAGTATAAATAAATGGTGTCGTTCAATTTATCTTTTGAACAAGTTGATCGATGACACCCTATAAAACGACCATTCATTTTGCTTGTCTTGAAGAGTAGAAATGATTGGTGTTATTCATTCTAACTTTTGAACCAGTTGATGAAACCCTATAAAGTGACCATTCATTTGGTTGGTCTTTAACAGTAAAAATGACTGAAATGAAAATAGAGTTTAAACCTATCACAACCAGCAGGAGTTAAAATTAAGCATGAACCTTCCAACATTACCATAAAAACTTCTTGCTCTTCACTTCTTACTAAAGCTAAGTTTGTACCTTGGTGGGGCAGTGTTGCTGTTGCTCTTGGGAATTGCAGAACCGTATACGGGCACAGGCGGAACAGCGGGTTCGCTGTTACTCCTTAGAGTCTGAAGGTTGCCATACTGCGTGTCAACACCAATTGACTGTGTATGGTCAACAAAAAACTGGAATTAGTATCTAGGTTCTGGTTTTTATACAGTGAAAAATAATTAAAGTCCCTTACAAGCTTATTTTTTGAAGTTCCAGATGAAAAGTAGAACCCCTTAATAATAGTAATTTCCGAGAATAAAACCTTTCTTCATCGTTCCTGTTACATTTTTTAGACTTGAAGCATGCAATGATGATGTAGCAGGAGGCATATGACGTAGCACGAGGTATGAAGCAGAGACAACCCTTTTTATCTTAAAAAATTCAATTCTCGCTACAACAGTCACATTATTAAAACTTTAATAAACAAATTACTCCCTTGAATTTGCTTGAAATAAAAATTTTGTGACATTTTTTAACAACATGAATTGAAAACAATGAAACAAAAACCACACAGCCCATTGCTGCTACGTCACAGGTTACCAGTCCCCGGTCTACTCGGTCAAAACTTACATTCCAATCTTTTTTTTGATTAAAAAGCATACTTAGACGTGAAAATTTTCTTTGGTTACTCGATTTCGAGTTCACAGATGACAACAGTTTTAGTCCGAAAAGTAAAAAATTAAACTTGAAAGGGACTATAAAGGAATCCCCCACTGTTAAACATAATATTAAAGTCTCGTATAAAACTGTCATTAAGTCCATGCCCATATCAGCAGCACAAATTTGATAATTCTAACGTCAAGCAACATATTTTGATCAGTTTTACGCTTTAAATTTCAGTCGCGCCGCCATTTTGAATTTTAACATAACTTGGTTGCAGTACCAGACCTCCTCTCGTTCACTGCTATTGTTTTCATCGAGAGTAGAGACTGGCACTACAACCAAGTAACGTCAAGGAATGTTTCACCTTAAAACTTGGTGAATACTGCGTCAGTTGAAGTAAGTTATTGAATAAGAAGAACATCGGGTACAATCACCCAACCGTTCCCCCTGTCCATGGGCAGGTGTAGCTTTGGTTTTGAGGACGGTTTGGTGTTTTTCCATCATAACTAATTTTTAAACTTCTCCATAAATTCCGGAAACACAAATTTGTCTAAAAAATCCCAAACCAATTAGAAAACCCATTACCTCCCTTAAAATCCGAAATACTCCAGATTTTTCCCTTTTATGCAGTCTGTGATCCTATGCCCAGATTTTCAAAATTTCAAAACAACGGAGGGCGACACCATGTAAAAAAATCCATCAGGAGTCGCCAAAAAAGGTCCATAAGGTGAAATGCCCCCTTAATTGAATTTAAACAACTCGTGAATGGAGCGGCGTCTACAACTGTTTGCAAACTAAACTCGTTCGAGGTTTTAACTATGATTTAAGACGACGAAATCAATTCGTTTCTTGAAGCGGAATATAATTGACGTCTAAGCTTCATTTAAAACTACCACTGAGGGCTCCCAAAACTTGAGTATAAATAGTAAATCATCTGACTGGCAATCAAATGATCGTGGGTTCAATTTCCGTATGTGACTTAGCTGTCAATAAGAGTCTCTGTAGCTTGAATTGGTAAATCATCTGACTGGCAATCAAATGATCGTGGGTTCGATTTCCGTATGTGACTTAGCTGTCAATAAGAGTCTCTGTAGCTTGAATTGGTAAATCATCTGACTGGCAATCAGAGGATCGTGGGTTCGACTCCCCGATGTGAATCAGCACCAAATACGACTTTTTGCAGCTTAACCGGTAAATTGTCTGACCGGTAACCAGAGGATCGTGGATTGTGGATTTGTTTACCAGATATAACTCTCGATATGAATAACTGCAGCTTATCAGTAAATCATCTAACTGGTAATCAAAGGATTATGGGATCGATTTCCGTATGTGACTTAGCTCTCAACATGAGTCTTGTGTCCTTGGGGTTCACGAATCGATTCCTGAAACTTAAGGGGTCTGAACAAAAAAACGAAGATGGAAACTGGAACTGCATATTTAAAAAAATGTTTTGTGTGTGAACAAGAATTTTAAAAATATTCAGGCTAAATGATTCAAGATAAAACATGGGGCATGAAAATGAAAATCGGTGGAAGAGATTCAATTTTTATTGACAGTTGGAAGAGTACTAACTGTGTTGTATCAGAAGCTCAAAAACTACATCGATAATGTTCGGTAACTGACGCACCTGTCCCTGTTTTAGTCTGGCCATTTCCGTGCTCATGTAGTGATGGATGGCTTTGTAAATAAACTCGTACTGGGCCTGAAAAACAAAAAAAATAAATATGTTTTAGAATTACAAGTTAGTTCCGGATTTTGGTTTTTGTTCATGAACTTCCCACAAGCCTCCTGAACCCCACAAAGCTGGGGTCAAACGAGGACGAGTGTTGATCGATGCGGTTTAGAATTTTGTTCATGTGCCCCGACTCTCAACCAAAATTTGAAGGTGCATGTTTAAATTTGATGGCGGCGCATGTGAGCTAATGGTAGTGCATGAGAGTTGGCAGCCAACCCTTTAACCCCTAAGGCTTCAATTGGTCAACATCTAAACTCTCCTTACATTAACAATAGAAAACAAGCTGATTAGTGTTGAGAATATAAAATATGATCATCCACAAACAACTTGGAAGATGAATTTTCAAATTCTCCCAAACTACTGAGAAATATTAAGGACATAAGTTATGAGAATTTACAAACTAATCATTTGGCACTCTTAGGGGTTAAAGAGTTAAACAAGATGAGAATTGAACTCTTATTAACTCTCATCCTCGTTTGGCCCCCACTTTATGGTTGTTGTTGATGAACAGACTTACTAACTAAAATATCTTGTTTCATTTTCTTCTCACAACATGGATAAAAAAGCGCTACTAGTAAATAAAGTTTTGATGTTGTTGTTGTAACGTCTTGATTCAACTTGCAGAAAGAAACATCTTCAATTCATTCACCACAATTTCTTGGTTTACTCCAGTTTTTTTCTGACCACAAAGAACATTTTTAAAAAGATTTACTAACCCAGAGACCAATTCGAAATGTCGTTACTTGAGTTTTGACAAATCCCACTCAATTATTCACAGGTTCAGAAACTTCTAAGTTTTCATCAACAAACAGTTCATCATGCCGAAAAAGATGGAGCTGTACTGATTTCGACACAATGCCTTGCTGAGCTTACTGTGCTATAAGAATGCCATAGAAGACAAAAATTGTTGAAAACCCTCAAAAACACTGCCTATGTCTAATTTAAGAGTTACAGATTCTGTCTGTGCGTTTTCATGGACAGTTTTAGATTTCTATACGCAAAGATCTGTGGGTAAACAGACAAGTCGCCATATTTTCGTTGCGGTCAATTGAAACGCTTACCTCTGTCTGAACCATCCCAGATCTCTGAGCCCTAACGTTCTGGATGCTTTTTGAGATATCAATTTCAGTGTCTAACCCTGTGAAGACAAGCACAAGTGCAAAATTAAATTCTGGTATGACATTCTAGTATAGAACAAATATAATCTCAATAGAAATTAAAACCACAAATTTTCCAACAATGATTGTTTGAGTTCGTATAAAAAAATTTCTATCATTTTAAAGTAAATTTCTTCCTAACATCTTGTGGTCAACATTTTTAATGTTCTATTAGGATTTAACTTATAATTCGGTGTCCTTTTGTTCTGCACCAAAAAAGTTGCTTCTAAAAATTGTATCAGAAAGTGCTACTAATCATTTAACCTTGAACAAGACATAAATCATAATGCTTGTGTAAAAGCCCAGCACAAACATCCTGCAATTTATCTACTAGTTATTAGATTTTTGCTCATGTCAGTGATTAAGTTGTAAAAATCATGTATAAACAAATAATTTCTTGAAAGTAATACTTAAAGAAAAATGAACTTATATTAACAGTTGTTCCACTAGATGGTAAGTAGCCAAAGAGGCACTTAGTGCCAAGTCTGCTATAAACTGATAAATAAAATCCCACAAGCACGAGTAACGAACAATTGTTTTATTAAGTTTCTGAGATTTCTGAACCGTTCAATGCATAAAAATGACAGATGAACTCAACTCAAAACCATTTTTCAGCTTTGCAACACAACACTGCCATTTTCTATAAATAGGTAATTAGATGTGAATTGATCGGGGGCTGTTGTTTCAAAAGCTTTTTAACTATAAACCAGGGCCCGGTTCCTCAAAACCCAATTAGTGTTAATAAGTGTTAAGAGTTAACCCTGGGTGAAGTTAATCGGGGTTTTGAGGAACCGGGCCCATAGCTATTGGTTATCATGGTAATTAACCCTGGATTAGGGCTAATCGTCTTTTGAACAACTGGGCCAAGAATTCTAGACACGTGATATTTGAGGTTAAGAATTTAATAACAGCAGTTACTAACTCTGTGGCAAGTTTTAAAGGAAAAATTGAGTGGTTGAGCATCTGAAGACAATTATCCATGATTTGACAAATTTACAGCACATTAAATTGCTCGACTACTTTCGAAAAGCACAGTTATTATAACAAGTAAAAGACATGAATAATAATTATATGTATAATGTTTATAAGAATACAATACATATGAATAATAACCTTGTTCTTTGATCAAATTGAGTAGAACATCAATGACAATGAAAGTTCCTGTTCGACCAATCCCAGCACTGTAAAAAAATTGACAATAATTTAGAATCACAGAAAGGAAATGTTTTAAACACTTTTTCCACTTCACTTTATCTTTTCAACACAATAGTAAATTTTGCAAAACAAATGTTGCATTGTGGCTTTCAACAATAACTATTGGACAAAACAGTCTGTGCTGTGGCTGACTTGACAGACCCATCCGAACAAAATTGATGTTTGGGGAAATGCATTCAATATTCAGTAAATTCAGAATTATTCTAACATGGAAACTGTGAATGATGAGAAAATTATTTGGATGGGGGGAGAGGGAGGGGGGGCACTATAGATTATGTGACAAATGATTAATAATTTTATTGTTTAATTGTTATTGTGAAGGTTTGGAAAACCTTATAAAGCCAAAACGTTTCAGCTTGTTAATTCATGAAAACCAAGTGAATTAGGTTCCAAAATTAAAAAATGGCACTAAATTAAAGTGTCACTAGGTATGGATTTTTCAAAATCACTAAATCATCATGTTGAAAAAATCTTGTAAGGGGGTAAATTCTCCTTACTAAAGCCCATTCTTTCTTGGAACAAGTTTGTGAGAAATTTGAATAATTCATCTTAAGTTGTTTGCATTGCTTGATAAATTTCTCATTACCAACAGTCTTATTTTATATATGATACAGTTTGTAAAGACAAGTTAGATGTTGATAACTGACTGGGACTAAAAGGTTCAAGAGTAAAAACAGCATGTTTGCACCTGCAGTGAACAACAATAGGTCCATTCCCCTTGTCTCCCTGTTTTGAATTAACCTCTTGCAGTATATCAAGCACAGGGCTTGGGTCCTTTGGCACACCATGATCAGGCCAGCCAGTGTAGTGGTAGTGATAGATTGTACGAGGAACAGGCTGCAGTATGAAAAAATTAAATAAGATTACCATTTCACCTTCATAACCATCACCTTCATTTTCACCTTCATCACCACTATCACCATCATCACCACAAACACCACCACCATCATCATCAGTATCATCATCCTCATCATCACCATTACCACCATCATCATCATCACCATCGTCATCACCATCCTTACTTCCATCACTATCATTATCATCACCATCATTACTATCATCATCATCATCACCACCATCACCATTATCACTAAAACTATCATTACAATATTTTTGAAAATCTAGACTTACATTAATCTGCTGTTGGTATCATGAAAACTATAGTTTGCATTTTGAAATATACAATGTTCCTAAATATTTTGATTAACAAATCAATTAGCTTTCAACAATCATAAGAAAACTGCACATACTTTTCCGGAAATTGGAAAAATTTCTTGGCGAGTTCAGGGGTATGCTTCAATAGGAAGTTTGACAAGACTAAAATTTTGATATCATTTGAAATAAGGTAAAATCTTGAGACTTATCGAGAAATCCTTGTTACAAACTGCATCTCTTAAACTCATCCATGTATCTTGCCAGTCCCTCAAAACGATCTAAGTTTCAAAAGACTTTTCTTGTGTAAGTTGAAGGTTGGGGGGTGGGGATGGGGGGATAGGGGGATGGGGGGGAGTGGGTTGTAGAGAAGGGCATTTAAAATGGAGAGCTTATTTCAAAATTTGTATGACATAAGCTGTATGTCTGAATGCACTAGTTTGAGGATTTAAAGTATTTTATTTGTTTCCAATTTCAAACTCTTCAAATGTAAAGGGAATTTACTTTAACTTTTCTTGGCTTGTTGCAAATATGTATACAATTAACTATAGTAAGATACAATTGCATCTTAAGCTCTCATGAGTTGTATGTCATTTAAGTACAGTATCATTATGATATTATTATTTTATACTCTATGTTCACATTAACTCTAAAACTCACTGCACTTACATCTTGAGTTGTTGAAAACTCAAACTCTCTGTATGTATACTCTGGTAGTTCTGCTTCTTTTAAGTGTTTGATTCTGTAAATTCCTGCTTCCTTTGTAGTTGATGGGTCAGGCCAATATCGTGTACACTTGTTCTGAACAATAATCAAATATTCAGTTCATGATTATCGTTTGGATTTATGGAGATTAATTGGGAAACATAACTGGGGTTGAAAAGGTTAATGAAAGATGTGTCTTTGTTCCGTTAGAAAATTATGCATTAAAGCAAAATGGATTATACTGCTTGATATGTATCACCAGACTAGTGGACTAATACAAAAATGGCTACAAATTTATAAGAGGATTGGGCCTTGAACAGCAAAATTTGCCAGTTTTAAATTTAACCTATCAAAAACCTATATTTCTTTAAACATATTCCTAAATCTTTAACTTGCATTTGCTAACTTTATTATTTCCTTTTCTCTGTGACTAATTGGGTCATATTAAAAAATAATTACACCCTTTGAACATCCTTAAGGGCCATGGGTCTAGTTGTTAAAACAAAATAGTTAAACTGCAAAATGGTTTGGAACACAAGCACTACAAGACACTTAGCCAATAATTTTAGGATGATGGTTTAGATTTTTTGGCTGGAATAACAAAATACTAGCTCTTGTTCTCCACTGAACAATGGACAGAGAGGCTTAAAGGACATGCCACAAGCCTGACCAGTGGCAAGCTGAAACAAGAAGAAATGAAGAAAATTGCACCTACAAACTCTCACCAATACTTACCCTTCCCCTTTCAAGTTCTTTTGTTGTCATCACAATAATTTTACTATTCTCTTGGTAAATCATTCTCCAGAAGTCCTCCACTGTGACTGGCAGGCAACCCTGAGCTGCAATGTATTGTTTTTCTGTACCAGAAGCCTCACCCTGTAAAATCAGCCGATAAAATAATTTACTTGAATTAATAATCATTACTATAATCGAAAAAAAAGACCAATGAAATGTTAAAACCAAGTTGTATCCAAAACTGGAATTATTATATGAAGCTGGGAACTAATACTAAACTATACCTCTCACAATACGACTTTAAAGGATCGATGTTGTGATAATAAAAAGCAAGGACAATCAACTTTTAGCCAACTGAAAGAATAATTTGAAGGGTCCTAAGCCTTGCTTGGACACTATACTCTCTTGCTGCTTATGTCAATGAGGATTGCCAGACAACACATCATAACCATCATTTTATTTAAGTCAGGAGTTTTTCCCTTTTTCAAGGGGTTGCTGACTTTCCTTCCATGACTTGGTGCAACTTTTCCACATAACTCGGTCTTTTGCATTCTTGAAGCTCGTACAAAGTTTTTGACACTCCTCCATCATATTTTTCCAACTTATCTTTGGTCATCCTCTTCCACTTCTATCTTCAATCTTAAAATTCCATGCCTGTTTCACACACTTGTCATCACCCTTTCTCAATACATGACCCAACCATCTCAAACTTCCTTGCCTAACAGCTTCAACAATAATTATTGTATCCTTCTGTCTTAATCTCTCTATCAAGTATCTTGTGTTTATTCTATCAGCCAGCTTCACACCACACATCTTTCTAACTATATGTTTATCCACTCTTCTCAAAATATCTTCTTCAAAATTATAAAATAATTTTACTTACATTGATATAATTTGCATTGATATAATCTATTCCAGGCACACTGCCTTCTGCTCCATGGAGAATGACACGACTATGGTCAACTGCAGTAGAGAAGAAAGTACTAAATAACTTTACCCAAATTTGAGATTTGTTTTGCAATACTTATTAACCAAAACAGAATAACAGTAAAGAAATCAAGTTTCAACAATTCAGTCATCAGCTCTTACATGGTAAAATGTTCTTGTATCTGTTCTTTGCCCTGTTTTCTGGTTTTTCTCCCTCTTTTCTACTGTAAAGATGTTTACACTCTTGCTTTTGAAGTAGCTGTTGAAACAATAGTGACAAATTTTTAACAACAACTCATCTGTTTGACTCTGCTTAATCATTAGTTAGCTACTTACAATCAACCATTGACTGAACTAGTCAATCATTTATTGTTTATGATTGCTTATTATTCATGAGACTTCTTGACTCAAGGTCCGAGTGAGAACTGGCAATAGGGCTTGAGGTCCCCTTCGAAGTCTGCCACCCGGGTCCTATGGTTTAATACCCTTATGCAAGAACTGATCCTTTAAAACCATTTAGCAATAAAGGATAATTGATCAACAAATCAGTTATTCAATCAATGAACCTGTTTGTCAACAAAGCCATTAATCTTTAATTAGTCCACTATTCAACCAATCAGTAAATAAAGAAATCAGTCGATAAATTAACTAATCAGTCAGTCCATTCAGTAACAAGTACATCAACTATTCCACTGATCAATCTACCAGTGATCAATAAAGAAAAATCAGTCAAGGAATAAATCATTTATTGGTCAATGAATCAATAATAAATCAATCAGTTAACAAATCAACAGATAAAGTAATAAATTCCAAGTCAGTCAATGAATCAAACATCCAACCAACTGTTCTAGAGCTAATAATAAAACAGTTAAACTATCCAGTTTATAGTAAGCAATCACAAGTTACAAGCTCTTTGATGCTCAAACTTACTTCAAACTCTTCATAAAACCCAGCCTTTCCTGTCACTGTTTTGTTTTCTTTCATGAGCTCTTTTACTCTGTCCTCAATGCTGGCTGCTTTGATCCTTGTGGCATTAAATGGCTGTAAATTTAGAACAGATATTCAAAATTATTAATTCTTGTAATGAATATACTTAAAATAATAAAGTATTAATCGGCTGCAAACTTAATAACAGGGTTTTTAGTAACTTTTTAAGTAGGAGAGGCCTTAAGGTGGAGTAAAGGGATATACAACAGGGGCGTGACCAGATTTTTCAAAGTTGGGGGGGGGAGGGAAACACTGAATTAAAGTGAGTATGCTTATGGTCACCACATTATCATGTGGTTTTCACCACCTGTTATAGCCTGGTTGTTTGGTTAAAAAAGGTAATAATGATCTCTAAGTACAAACCAAAATAATTTACAAAACGTTTGCCTAATTCTCACAGTAGAGCAGTTAAAGTGAAGTACTGGTCTGATGTGACACAAGCCAGTCTGGGAAAAGCAATAGAACTCTGAGCAGTCATGCACAGTAACAACCAAGTTAAGCTAAGGCAGAGTTGATAACCCAAAATAACGATGGTGAAAGAACAATTCCAAATGCTAAAATATCTTGAAAAATGGTACAAAAGTTGATTTCAAAAGATACCTTCTTGACCTAAAGCCATGTTCATTTGCCTGTACCATTTTGATATTTTAAGTAACAACTGAGTAAGAACTAGGGAGGTGGACAGCAATAGAATGCAGAAAGGTTCTAATTGTGGTATTATCAAACTGTTGATCAATCTGATTGGCTAAACTTCAAAAATAGGCAATGTCTTAATAAATAAGCTGATGTGTTTCTTTCCAGTTCACCCATTCTTTCCTTTCTAGGTGAAACATTTTTATCTTTTTTGAATTTAAGAAAAATTCTATGTGGGAAACATTGAAAATTAAAAGGTTTTCTTCACTTTGTTTTGGAGTTCTATGATTGGTTTAATTATTATAGCACAAAAGAACACTGCTTTAAAATAGAGTTGTTCTGCTTTATGTTTACTAGTCGATGTATTCTCAGTATGAAAATTTAAACATTTTGGTGTGGGAAAAGCAAAATGTCACAGGAGAATGGGAGATTCCCTTTTTGGCATTTTTATGTATCCAATAAAATTTGCATATGTGAACTTTATCATGATTGTTTAACCTTGAAATTGTGTTGTGGCATACAAAATAAATTACTAATAAGTAGCGAGTGAATGTAGAGCACGTACTGTTTTAAGGTGCACGACTGTTCCTGACTTTTCTACCATTGGGTTTTTCTTGTAAT
>JAOBAT010063262.1:0-24478 GCA_026413305.1 Hydrozoanthus tunicans | reverse complement strand
CCCTTAACCTTGACCATGAGATCGAAATAGTATCATGGTGAAAAACTAAGTCAAGGTTTAAAAATAGTCTTAGCAGAAATGTTCAGTGTCATCCTTCCGTGTTTTTAGCGGTGTACTTTGCACATAAAACAAAAATTAAGCCTATCAATACAATATACAAATGAGTGGTCAGAAATATGGCCGATACGGCGTTATACTGGCCGCGGGTAGGTGAGCTAGTGTCTAGTAATTTAGACGCAAACTTTCAAGCTAAGTTTGTTCTTCAAAAGACGACAACATACAGATAGTTAGTGTGAGCGAGCAAGCAGCAACACTTACATAAGCTAGTCAAGCTTATCATACTCGATTTCATTTGTCTCACTTCCTGAGATGACAGCTGATCCAACCACTCTCCCTTGAGATGGTGTTACTTCCTCCCCCCTCCCTCCCCCCACAGAAATGTCTTCATATCTACCAAACACCAAACGTCCTCAAATGGCACAAAAACCGGAACAAAACATAAAAAGGACAATACATGCATTAAAGGTGAAGTTTATTCCTAATTTGTGTAGTTATTTGCACGTATTTAGGGAAGTTCTGAGTTATACGGTAGCTTACCTAGGTAGTAGTATGTATCAGCTAACAGTAACTAAAAGAAGTCGGTCATACTAACTACTTAGTGCATAAAAGGTCGATTTTTTGGGAAGCCTGTGATAACAGCTGCTGATAAGGTACGTCATAGTTAATATATTGACTGGTTAGGAAAGCCGGCAAACCTCAAAAGGGAAATACAAAGAATGTACAAAGTTGCTTTGTTTCATGTTGAACGAACCGTGACCCTGCACATTCTTTGTTTCAGGTGTAGTGAGAATGTTTTGACTGGCTATTTGTTGATTTGCATTTCAAAAGCTTTTGTATTTTCTGCACGTTTTGTGCAGGGTCAAGACCAGAAACAAAAGAAAATTGTGAACAAAGACATACAACAATGGTCTCCTAACCAGTCCGTATATATTAACTATGATTCAACGAAGTAACAGAACCAAGCTAAAGGCTTAATGAAGCCTTTTGGGCTGAAAGACTCGTAATGAGGTGTTATACTTCTCTAGACACGTCGCCAAATAACGGTAGCCTTGATGAATACTTTCTCTACCAATCTTGTAAACAATCACAAAAGAAATGAAAGAGTAAGAATCACCTCGCTGCACTTCACTTTCTTTTAGAAACAGCTAGTCTAAACTCCTTTGTATCCGCATAGTAGAATACATGCATGCATGCGGATACAATATTATGAAGAAACATAACGAAAGTATTTCAGACAAAAGTCCGGACTTTTTAACTTCCTTTCAAGTTGAAACGAAGAAATTCGGAACAGAAATGTCACGAGATAGCATAACGGTTTGTATATTAAATCAATGTCTAAAAACAGTCCCAGAAAAATAACAGTGTATTTTTTTCTTCCGTGCTTTTACTGGTGTCAGTTATACAGAAAACAAAACGTTTATCTGTTAATTAACAGTTTATGAATGAATAAACCACCAGAAATATGACTGACAGTTATAACTCTCCCGAGCTGCCGATTGCCCGACTATAATTCACAGTGGTTCGTTTGTTGTGGCGCAGGCTTGTGAAGGGGCTCTAGTATTTACTAATTTAGCATTTTAGAAGAACAATCCACGTTTCTTTAAACATACATTGAATATATTTTGTTTTTCAAAGGGAACATAATGATTAATTAGTTCTTCAATTATTTAACTAATGACCTTGACAAAATTATACATGTAGATATTGTGCTTGACAGCCTGACGAAACATACTGCAAGAGTTTCGGACCAAATGCGGAAAAAAACTACTAGCTACTAGTTTCCCTTGAGAAGTTGATACAGTACCAACCAATCACAGCTGAGTATTCAAATATGAATTCCTTCCTGTTTAAAATTTTTCGCCTGCCCAATGACGTGACGCAACTTAGGAAGCGGAATGAAGTGGTTGGTTGTGAAAGGTCTTTATAAAGCCTTGCTGTGGTCATTCTGCCAGCAGTTTACATGAAACCTGAAGAAGTTTCGAAGAACAGAAAGGAGGTTACAAAGATGTAAGTCAGCCTTTATTTTTTGTATTTTTTTTCTTGCAATGCTCTAATGAAGGATTAATGGCGCCGGGACGGTTTTAAACTGTCGAGTCAATTCATTTCGTTGTTGCTACATGCATTGAGATCAACCAAAAAGTTAACCTTCACTTCCCAAAGCGTTATGATGCTGATTCTTTGAGCTTTAGCCGCCCTTTGCGGGAGCAAACTTATTTAAGTCTGTTTCCCATGTAGACGTCAATCGTCGCAAACAAACGCAAACAGTTTGCGGAGGGGTGTTTGCGATGATCAACAAATTGTTTGCGGATGACATTCCCATATTACCCGTGTTTGCCGTTGTCACGTCCCAAATGGTCGCAGACCTGCCGTAAAGATAGAAAAATTTTTATCTTTACGGCTTGTTTCCGATCGTCGCATCTTGACTGGAACAAATGGTAAAATGTATTCCCGTTAACGCAAACAATTTGCGTTGGCTCGTAAACATCCCTCCGCAAACTATCTGCGACCATTTACGTCTATATGGGAAACAGGCTTAATTTCTTGGTACTGTCAGTTTGGAAATTTCAATAAAACGAGTCAGTTCATCAGTTTAGTGAAAATCTCTTGTGCCGAGAAAATTCTACGGCCTGCATGTGTCTCGACCAAGCGGAAATTGTCCTAACCGTCTGACATTACAACTACAAACCAACGAAAAAAAGTTAATTATCTGGTATGTCTCCAATTTTCAAAGTTTCCTTCTGTTTTATAAAACGAAAGCAGCGAACATGCAGGTTGTACGTTCGGTTAGGCAGTTAGTCTGCAACCGCTTCTTGACTTTTAAGCGTATACACGCTTTTTTTTTTATTAGAACAACTTTATAAGAACAATGAGGCTCAGATTGGCCAAAATTTAAGAACAAGCTGAGGCTTGGGCTCGATAGCAATCTTTTTTTTTTTTGAAAGCTTTACTGAACTTCGATCTTTAACTGAATATTAAAGAATAAACAAGAAATGTTTCGCAGTTTATAATCACTGGAAAATGTCGGCGAATCCACGACAAATTCGCAGGGAAATTGACCAAACTCGTTTTCCATTTCGGTCGGAAACAATGCAACACTTTTGGCTTAGTTTTTCTTCAATTTAAGCATAAGCATGAGCCTCGACCAAGTTTATTAGTTCTTATTTTTAAAAAAATCGTGTATTCAGTTTTCATGACTGAACGGTCACCGAAGCTGACATTTTTTGTTTAAACACGAGCTCATTATGTATCAGTATATGGTTATTGATTCACACCATAAGTACGATCATAGTTTATGCGTAGCAGCTAGCGTGGTCTGTCAACTGCCCTTTTCTGTTCGTGACAAATACTAGCTAATTTATCTACTGTTGTTTTTACCGAATTGTCATTTAATGTTCGTGGGGGCAAGTACAAGTTATAAACCGTTAGATAGGATTTGCCAAGCCTCTGGACGAATTTACTTTTAGATCTACCGACACCAAAGGATTTTAAAAATCTGAAAATGTACTTACATGCACACTTTTCTGCAGAATTTGCCTTTCTTTTGACTAATCGCGTCATAGAACGGTCGCCAAAAGACGTCTTTTAAAATTTCTTATCAGTACGCACGTTTGCTAAAACACGGGACTGAAGCAGTCCAATAGCTTTGCGTTTTTGAACTGTAAAAATGCCAGGCTCTTGGTTTAACACCGTAATTCTTTTTACAACCCCTAAAAAATATTAACCCCTAAAAAATTCGACGGTTATGCCTACCATCCCAATAAAGGGAGTGATCCCCCCACCCCCCTCCCCCCTCCGGGCGATATCCACGACCTACACATAAGAGTTAGACTCATTCGGCTAATATCCGTTGTTCAAAGTTGAAAATTCCCAACAGATGCTTTTCAATGAGCCGCCGTCACATGATTTCCGCCTATCTTATTGAAAAATAAATACTAGTAGTTCTCAGTGAGAAGAGAAATGCTCGAGATTGGGGAATTACGTGCTGCGTTAGGCTTCTCTGTAGACGTCTTTTTGGGTCTCTTTTACGGCACATTTTCGGCTTTTAGAAGATTCGGTCTTTTCGAGAAAAGAGTATTATGGTTTTCCTGTGTTTCACATGGGCAATCCCGAAGAAGCGCCGAGTATACCGACGGCGATCCGAAGGGTTTTGACAACGGCCCGAAGAAGCGCCGAGGATACCATGGACAGAACCAAAAAACACGCTCTAATATCTTGGCGAGCACATTGGTCATGAATCCGACTATTCGTTCGGGGAAATCGAAGGCTCTTGAACGAAGGCCCGAAGAAGCGCCGAGGATACCATGGACAGAACCCAAACTGAGATCATTATATAATATCTTGGCGAACACGTAGCTCGTTGACATTGTCGAAACAAGATCTGCTCTCGCTACGCTCGAGTAACTAATATTTCACTCCGTTTTGTCATTGCTTCATTAACTCGAAATACGCTTTAATACTATAAGTCCTAAGAATTTTAAAGTTAAACTAAAATCAATTTTCGTTTCAGATTGCAGAGTGCTTTTTTGAGGAGTTCAAAATGCTTGCAGAGCTTGGCGTAGCAATACTATTTGTTTTCGTAAGCGCTGTAGTTTATGATGTCATCGCCTGGATTTGTGAACCCAAGAACTTGCCACCAGGCCCTCGCATCACGCCACTGCTAACCTTGCTTCTTCCACGACCGAAAAAAACTCCCTTCGTGATGCTGGCAGAAACTGGAAAAAAGTTTAATGGCATATTTACAATCAAGAGAGGGTTCACCAACACTATTGTTGTCGATAACATTGAAGTGGCCCGGGAAGCTTTGGTCAGACAAGGTAAAGTAAAATGTTTTTTTAATTATTGCTCCGCATGGAGCAAGCGACCAGCAATTCATACTCAAAATGTACAAAAAAAGTTTTCGTTGGTTCGCTATCTTGTAACCCAACCATTGCGTTGCAACCAGAGTGCACTACGCGCCCTGATAGAGCCTCGTTTTGGCACCAAGCAAGAAGACAAAATCTGCATTTTTCTCTCTACACTATTAGACTCTGAAAAGCCAAATAAACTATATTCAGCCAACCTCTTGTTATTGCAGTTGACTGGGTACCTGTAAGCTGTACAAACTGTAAAAACATGATTGTGAAAAGGTGCTAAATTAATCAAATGAATTGAATTGAATTGAAAGACAAAGAAATTCAAATATTTCATGTTCTGTTGTATTTCAATGCAAATTTAAACAAACCAAAATATCCGGCTTGGGTTATACTAGTTTTCGGATCATTTGGTTTCTTTCAATATCAATTTCCATTTGTCCTCATGTTTGTGTATGGTCAAAACGAGGCTCTGTTGATTGTTGTGACGTCTTTTCGCGTAATTAATCTAAGCTTTCTTAAGTTTATTGACTATTGACTATCATTAAGCTCTATACACTTCTTCTACCTTGAGCATTGTCAAATCTTTTTGTTATTTATTTCTGTACAACTCATCGCAGTGTTCACCATTCGAGGCTTTTACCAATCTTGACAATTTAAAAAACCGACTTCCAATATTCTACTTCCGTTATTCCCGAAGAAGGCGAAAACCACTCACATAAACAACGACTTTGCTTGGTGTTTCTTCTTGCATGTACGTTACCGTGCAACTCAGCATCTCAAACAAACTACCGTCTCCCTTTCTCTAGCTGAATTTTGAGCGGCAGTTCAAGCTTTTGCACATAAACGTGAATACAAGTTGACTCAATACGATAAGGGTCAATTAATTGAACTTGTTGCTTTTTGGTGCACGTACAGTTTTCAGTCATTCCCCTTTTTTCCATTTAGGTCAAGATTTCTCTGGTCGACCACTTCCTCCAATTGTGAAACTAATAACTTATGGAAAAAACATTTTGTTTGGGGACTATGGGCCTTCCTGGAAACTACAGCGTAAGATAGCCCATGGTGCCTTGCGGGTATACGGCAGCGCTCAGGGTATCTTGGAAGAAAAAGTTTCTGAAGAGGTGAGTGCGCCTTAATGCCTGGATATGGAGATTGGAACTCTCTGCTCTTTCTACTGCTAACAGTTTCAAGCGGTTGCACACCAATCAATCTTTTCGGCTATTTACCAGATCTTTTGCCCACTCGTAAATACTGTCAGGTTAACATTTACATACCCGGTTGTAGTGTATTCCCCTATGAGTTGTTTATGAATTATGCAAGTATGCATGTGAGAGCATTCGGGAGAAGCATGTGGAGTGCTAAGTGAGTTAGCTTATGACTAACGGAATAGTAAGAGAGCGATTGAAAATGCCAGTTATAACATTTAAAAAAGTCTTGTTGAGTTAGAGTCTACACCAGACCCACCAACCTTGTTCGTCGTAAATCAACTTTTTCTTTGTCAACCTCCGAAACAATGTTTACATCTCTATTCGTCCATTTTTTCGCTAAAGCTAAATCTTTTCACGAACCATTTTACCTTTTAACTTTACTAGATCAAATGTCTCGTTAAACGGCTTGAAGAGACGAACGGCCAACCGACAAACCCAACAAATGATATTAACTTGGCAGTGTTGAATGTGATTTGTGCAATAGTGTTTGGATCACGCTATGAGCTTGAGGATCCTTATTTCCATGAGTTGATGAAACAGATTGTAACAGTTGGTCGACTATTTGCCAGTGGACAAAAACTAGAGATCCTACCACTGTTGAAATACTTACCGACAACACTAATGAAGGAAGTTGCTGAGTTCAACGCTTTCAGAGAACGCTTTATTGGTAAACAAATAAAACAACACAGAGATACTTTTGATAGCGACAACATCCGGGATTTGACGGACGCTTTTATCAAGGCCACAAGGGACGCTGAGGAAGAGGACTCTAAGGTGAGCAAAGTCCTTACACAGGACCATATGTTGTTGTCAATAACGGATGTGTTTATAGCTGGCACGGACACCACTGCAACAACCGTACAGTGGTTGATAGCATATCTAGTGACCTATCCACAAGTTCAACAAAGGCTCCAGGAGGAAATAGATGACGTGGTTGGAAGAGACCGACTTCCGAGCCTCAAGGACAAAGAGAACCTGCCGTATTTAAGAGCTACGATTACCGAGACTCTTCGCCTGGCCTCAGTTATTCCAATTCTGGCTCCCCATAAAACTGTTGTTAACACCAAGCTCAAGAACTACGATATTCCAAAAAACACAGTTGTTTTGTTTAACACATGGAAAATGCAGCATGATCCCGTAGCGTGGCAGAACCCTTTCCAGTTTGACCCGTCCCGGTTTATTGATCCTAATGGCAATTTCTGCTACCCAAAGGATAGAAGTTTTTTGCCGTTTGGAGCAGGCGGTAGAGTTTGCTTGGGGGAGTCATTGGCCAAGACGGAGTTGATTTTGTTTGTATCCCAACTGTCTCACGTTCACCTTTACGTTCACTGCCCTGACGATTTACCGCCACCAGATCTTAACCCTCTAGTCGGTGTTGTCAGCCATCCCAAGCCGTACAAAGTGTGTTGTATCAAAAGGTAATAGATATTGACAGCGTTTGGATGTATCAAAACAACTAGACTTACTGCTAAATCGTGTGTAAATGGACCCAAAATATGGTAATAGACCCTTTTCATGATGGCGTTACAAGTACATCAAAGAGAGCTTTGGTGGTGAAATGTTATGTGAGATCGAGTGAGTTTTGGGTATATTTCAACTGTTTTTGTTCTTCAGCAAATCGTATTGTCTGCTCTACTATGTTTAGTCACTGGAATGTTCGTTACGCTGCACGTAGCTATAGCAACTAAGTATCGCCGCAAAGCCTTGTTTAGGGGCAGGAAAACGCTACTAAGACGTCATCTAAACAAGGTCTTCTTCGTTCTTGAGATGAGTCCTGATTTCTTGGAGACGTACCAATGCCAATGACGTCCGCATTGTGATCACGTGTATCCTTATTGTGATCACGTGCTGACCCAATAGCAAGCTTTTGTTGCTTAGGACTTTACTTTTCATTTCAATTTGATTTTCTGTTTGACCATGTAGCGATTGGTAAAGTAATTTTTCGGTATGTTGATTAGAATAGTGATAAGAGTAGTCCTCACTGAAAAAAGGTATAAGATTATTTGAGAATTAATTGTAAACATGACAAGTTTTTAAGATATCGGGCTCGAACGAATCCTGTTGTTCAACTAGAAATAAGTACTTATGATATGCTGTTAAAGCCAATCGGCAGCTTTGCTTTGTTTTGTAAAGAATGCTTTTGGATTCATTCAAATTTTCTAAGAGTAGATGGCAAGAAAAATAATTTTATAAAATCGATTAAAAAGTACATGTAGTGTCCAAGGACAGTGTATAGTGGTTGTAAAACTACAATGATTCTAAATATGAGAACTAAACGCAATGTATTGGCTTAAAACAGTCACGTGATGCTCTTTAACATGTGTCTTTTGATGTAGCAGAGCGAATATTAAGTCGCATGAAGTTAATCGTGTTGTTGAGTTATTCGTTCCTTTTCAGATTTTTAAAGCGCTAAATACGGTTCTCAGTTTTGTTCGTGATTGACTGGTTAATTGCCAGAGCAGATTTTGAACTTTTTCGTCTTTGCATGTGCCAAATTAAGGGAGATTAATTTCCCAAGAACCATTGTAAGCTTGGTCCTTCAAGTATTAGTTCTATCAAATGAATAAATAAACCTCCGGCCAATTTTCAATGTTGTGTTAGTAACTATTTCTTTGAATTTCTAGAGATTTACGATTTAACTTCTTTTAGCGGTACGAGGTTCGCGATGCATTGTGCTAATGGTCGTTTGCCGTGGCACTCACAAAAGTTTAGTTTGTTAAAAAGCGCCCGTGTTTTCAAGTAGAGTCGGTAGGAGAAAACCAAATTAAAACAAAGGATTGCGTAAAAATTTGAATTTGCCTTTTTGAAATAACTTACGAAGTAGTTTGAGTAAAACCATTTTTTATTTTCAAATTTTAACAAAATATTTACAAAACTTTATAATCAGTCTATTCTTTTTACAAAATATATTTACAGTTTCTCAAAAATACACTTGATAGTACTTTTTCAACAATCTAACGTTTTTCACAATTTTGTTTGTAACAAAGCCACATTAAGCCGTTGCATCCATGACTGCACATGGTAACTTCGCAGTCGCCCCAGTATCCTCGTACAGTCCGTCCCAGTCTCTTTCAGTGATGTCCACTGAACCCAACAGTTTTGAAGTTGAAGCACGGCTTATGTTCGTGTTTGCGACCTCTTGCTCGTTCACCAAGACGACAGTTTTTTCTTCCTTTTGGCGTTTCTGCTTTCCCTTGATCTCCAGCTTTGATTTGCAAAGATCTTTAGTCCGCCTAGACTTTTTGGATTTTCGACCACACATCTCTTGAGTAAAGGAAAGACTATCTTTTTCTTCCCTTTGACGCCTCTTTTTCAACCTAAGTTTACCTATACTATTAACCAGCTCAAGCTTCTTGGCTTTTTTATGACAGAATTCCTGTGAGCCGGACTTACGGTCTTTCTTTCCTTGACCTTCGCCACTCGTGCTCAGGTCTGCCATTTTTGAAGTTTTTACGATCGATTCTAGCAACTGTTCATCCATAGGCGTTTCCATTGATGTTAAACTTGAGGATGCCAAAGGCTTGACACAAATCGTTTTGATAGTGCCTCCTTCAGCTGTAGTGAAAAAGTCCTCGTCTACAGAACATTTTTCGCGATTCTTTGATGAACTGCTTACTTTCAGACATTTTTCATTTTTGGTCATTTTCGATGATGATGGCGTCGTTGCAGCCGAGTTACCATTTATGGTCGTATTTGTGGCACTAACACCAAATGCTTTACCGTAAAAATCACCAGGACGCGGAAAAGACACAAAGTTGCCTGGCTGTTGGGCCCATGCCTCTTGAATAACACTCCGCTTTCTAGGTCGTTTTCCTAGATCTAGAGCTGGGGCTGAATCACCCACGTGTAGTAGCTTTTCGCTTTTTACAACTTTAGCATTTGCGATGTCGTCTTTATGACCTTTAAGAAGAACAGAAATAAAACATGTCATTAGTTAAAACGTGTGACGAATGGACTTCGCCACTCAATTTTCCTGTTGGCCTATTTAAAACAAAAAGTCTTGGAAGTGCCTCAAGACCACCAACCGAACAACTTGAGACAGCTTTGTGCAACGATTATCAACGAATGCCGAACGTTCATCAGCTCGGCAGCAAATCTTCAGCCTTCGATTGATAATGTGGTCACAAGTGTGCGACTTTGGATACGTGTCATAGACATCAATTTCTTAGTTTTTGATAATAAATTTGTTGTTTACTGCTGTTGTGTCTTCTTATATACACGATTGTTTTACCCATACTTGATAATCTGTTTAAGCTTTCTTTGGAACTTTTCGAAAACGCACTTTCATATTGATAGTATACCATTATCTCAACAAAGATACACATGTTACGTGTCAAAAATTTAAGTGAGACGCCTTCTTGATACGACGACATTTATTCGAAGAACATAGCACTTTAAGTATTTTCATTGAACTAAATCAGCCGGTAGGATATCTTTATTACTATGAACTTTATTGTAAGTTTTGTTTTTACCATTGTTATTATTATTATTATTATTATTATTATTATTATTATCAATACTATTTCTATCAAGTACCTGCGAAAGACCTTTAATGTATACATATTACTATTATCTTTCCCATTATATATCTCCGAACTATTGCCATTATTTTTGTCGTCTTCGTCCTTGTCGGTGTTTACGTTATCATTATTATGTTTGTAATTTTTGTCATTATTTTTACATGATATTAACTATTCTTTTAGTTTTTCTTCTATCTATCATTATTTTCACAATCATCATTACCTTTCCAAAAGAAATTTTCCAGTTTCCAACCGTGTTTTTCTTTCTCCTTTTTAGTTCCTGTTGAATCAGTAGTATCTTTTCTGTGCTGTGCTCTCGCACCAAACAGTTTTTCGTAGAAGTTTCGTGGCTCCGGCCGTGGCACCAAATGTCCAGGCTCAAATCCCCACGCTTCTTGAACCATACTCCGATGTATCGGCGAGTTTTGAGCGTTTTCTTCGTTGCTTTCCTTTGCTTCTTGTTTTTCTCTGCGCTTTTTCATGCGTTTTTTCCGAGGAAACCGGTGTTTGCCAATCTTTCGGCAGTCACGAGTCGGCTTCTTGACTTTTAGCTCTGCTATTTTGTTTTTCACTTTTTCCATTAGTGTAATATCTCTATGTTCGACGGAATGGTCGTCAAGTTTATCAGATGTGCCAACGACACCTGGGAGTAAAATCTCTGGTTTGTACTTTGCATCCTTTCGGCTGGTTTTCCTTTTAAGGCCAGCAGGTTTTCTTGGACACTCGTCTTGAATGTCAAAAAATTCTTGCACCTTTGTCTGATAGAGACAAGGCAAAATCATGGCAATAATTTGACCCATCTCAGTGCTTATCAACTACGAAATATCTAACAAGAAAACGCAGCGCACAGCTTGCTAGCTTTACAACTTATCAGTTTTGTAGCATTTGTTATTTACTTGTTGTCAAGACGACCTCGCGATCAGCGCGTGCAACGAAGTTGCAACTACGCACGCGCTGAGGTCGTTTTATATCATAACTCCGTCAAAATAAAACTTCGAAGGTAAAAATTTTTATTTTGTTCCGTTATTTAATATTTTAAGATTTCATAGCAATTATCTATCATATTCTTTGAGGAAAAAGCATTTGTAAGTTGGTGTTGCGGAGAAGCGCCCATTTATAGATAGATCGAATCCAACTCTCATTTACCAGCAAACAGGAAATCACGCTCGTGCATTGACCAGTCTTATGCCTGAACCACACTAAAATGCATCGCTTTCATCTTATGAAAACTGAGCAAAAGATTTGCATCCACATCCGTTTTTATATCGTTTTCGCTTCCTTTTCACCAATCCACACTAATGCGTTTTTAAAAACGGTCAAGGAAGCGCGAGCAAGACATTTTCGTTACCAGTGTGAAAACAATGGTTGCTTTTGTACTTTAATTGACCGCGTGAGTTCTGGTAACGAGGCTTATAATCCGCCATTCCCATTTTGTTACAAAGTTACACACTGAAAGTTATAGTTAAAGTTAGATAGTCGCTTAATTGGTGTTTTATACGTGAAAAAAGATGTAGTTTACCATATTTGTAGGATATGTATGATCACTCGACATGTGAAAGAGTACTCTGTACGTAGCATTTATATACAATTTTGGAGGAAAAAATCTTGATTACACAGAAAGTTTGCTCGATTTGCTTGTTTTATTTTATAACTTACAAACGAGTTGCCAAAAGTTGTTCACAACTTTTCAGTTAAAGTCAAACTTGCTCTGTAAGTTTCCTAAAAAGTTTGGCATTAGAAGAAGTTGAATTCCCCATTGTTTTGTTATCGAGTTGTACCAATTCTCAATACCTGTGCTGTAGTTTTTTTTCTAAATTGACTAAAGTATACAAGTTTTAGTGGAGTTGGGGTTGGGCGGAATAAAACGAGATCATGACGACAGCGTTTTCGAAAAACTCCGTTTTTGTGCTACCACACTAAAACATATCGATGCATTTTCAAATGTCACCGGATTCAGAAGCATTTTCAAATGTCTCCGTTTTAGAAAGGAAGGCCTCCGTTTTCGATCGTTGCAGTGTGGTCGCGAGGTGAAAACGCATCGAAAACGATGCGTTTGGGGAATTCTAGTACACAAAGATGAAAGTATAACGTATATCAGATACAAATTAAGTTTCAAACTAATGAGTATAGAAGTATTATCATTTCCCAGTTTTTTGGTAGCTCTTCCGAGTATTTAATTTTAAATCGTTTCTATTTAGTGATTCAGACCATTTGCATGTCTGTTGAGTATGCATGTAGTATGCAGCTAACAATAAGTTTGACAGCGGCTTTCGCTTTCGTCAACCATTTTATAATTCCCGTCTCGTTAACCAGCTTTCCGTTGCAAATGCCGTTGGAAAACTTTCTTTTTGGTCAGCGGTGTTATTCCGGCAAATGTTTTGAAAAAATAAATTAGCATGGGCGGTACTTTACGCGTGCTTTCATTGGCTCCCGCCACTCAAGTTAGTGTTCATTGTTATTCTTTCGCACTCGGGCCGGAAGTCAAAATGGCGTTTTATTTTGCGACAGTTTCCGAAACGAAACTTTAGCGATAAATGAGAAACTGTACAAACAAAACTCAACGTGAAAGAAACTTAAACATCGATCGGTTTGCAAGAATACTTTGAAGGACGCTTGAACACAAGCAAGCATGCACCCGCACGTCGCTGAAGAAAAAAAATGTCCAAAATTAAATTTTTTGGTGGTGAAACAAAACAGCATGTTTTTAATTAAAATTACATCCGACTGGTTTGGTGAATAACAAAAAACAACAGTTAACCCCTTCGACAACCTCGGGACCTCGTGTGAAAAATACACAGATTTCGACATGCTTCGCGTCTCGGTACACATCCACATCCAGTATTCATCATTTGTTTTTGTTTGACACTCTCGAAAACGATCGAGCAAAGCCATAATTACACAGAGTGTTTTCCAACACCACATTAAAATACCACGCGATACAAATAATGGTTAATGAAATTAGATCATCAAATCTGTAATGAAAATGAAGACGCAGAAGTGTCCTGAAAAATTAGAAACATCTAGAACTTTGAGTTTGTTGCTGTAAGACTGTATCAATTATTGTTAGGATCTCTGTACTATTAAATAGATGAGTCTAAGTTGAGCATTCCGTATGAAAAACACTTGATCCGATATAGACTCTATTCAAAGCCTACACTAGGCTTTTTCCTGTCCTTAACATTGATTGGCCGTAATTATTTTTCCAAGTGTCGAAAATATGTAAATAGTGTTAATGGCATTTAAGTGCATGTACTACTCATCACGTACTCACGCCTTCAATACTATATTGGACCCTAGTTTTAATATGACAACCACATTGTAGAATGCTGTCTTTAAGGGTAACCTGTATGGCTTTGCTAACCTTACAATGCAGTTTTTTGCTGGCGATGGCTCAGTCTGGATCAAGTCTTGGTGATCAGCTTCATGTCAGGAATGGTAAGTAATTAATTTTAAACTTGGAAGTATGAAATGAGAGATACTGTGAAACAGACCGTAATGCTCCAAAAATCTATCAAAATTAATGATTAGCGACTTTATCGTCGTGCGAGGCAAGTGAAATCTAGTCGCTTAATTTGAACCTTGCGTGATAGTTTGCAGGGAATGACTTTGTTTTGCTGTTATTTTTTTAGCAGCTCCATTTTGCAAGGGTTCGCCGTACGATCCGAAGAGCCAAATCTGCTGTGGTGGACAAACCCTTTTCAACCGTACTTTCGGTCTTTCAACCGCTTGCTGTGGAACCGAAGTTTACAACAATACAACAAAAAGATGCTGTGCGACAAACAATACTGTCATTGACAAGAGACTTTCCTGTAATCGATGCGGTGGAAAATATTTTGACGCTGCAAATAATTTGTGCTGTAAAGGAAAACACATCCTATGGAAATTATATGGGGAAAACTCCACGTGTTGTGGTACAAGAGTTATCCAAAACACGGCCGAAAAATGTTGTGGTGATAGAATAATTTTGCCAATGTCGGTTAACTGTTCATACTGTGGAGGGAAACCGCATGATTCTACCAAAACTCTTTGTTGTAACGGAGGATTAGTTCTGTGGAGGATTTTCGGAGCCAAATCCCAGTGTTGCGGATCCAGAGTTATTGACAGCACTACGCATGCGTGTTGTGCGGGTCGCCTTGTACTTCCTAACTCGGGTGTTTGTTCAGTGTGCAGTGGGAAACCTTACGACGAAAAAGACAGGCTGTGCTGTGAGGGAAGAGTTCGTTGGAAAAGCTCTGAAAGGCACTCCAAGTGCTGTAGTTCAAAGGTCTTTGATGATAGAACGGAGCAATGCTGCGGTGGCAAGTCGGTTTTTCCATTATCGTCTTCTTGTGCTCGATGTCGGAAAAAGTTTTACGACTCAATAGATTACATGTGCTGTCAGAACGAAACTGTCAAGTGGAAGGTTTATGGTAACAACTCAGGGTGTTGTGGAAAAAGAATAATCGATGTCAGAACTAAAAAATGCTGTAATGGGCGCGTGTTTTCCAAACTAGCAAAATGTCTACGGTGTGCAGGAATATTTTACGATGACACTCAACGTATCTGCTGCAACAGTTTTCTTCAACGCAAAACCTTTGGTGCAGCAACACAATGCTGTGGTCCGGAAAAAGTTCTGGACATGCAAAAGGAAAAATGCTGCTTTGCTGGCATTACTGTTAGCAAGAATGAGCAGTGTCCTACCTGTGATGGAAGACCATTTGATCCACAAGCAAAAATATGCTGTAATGTAACTCTTATCGATAGGGTATTTGGTACAAGAACGAGATGTTGTGGTAGCATCGCTTATAACAACAAGATAAGAAAATGCTGCACTGCGAGAAACCTTGTAGTCGACAGAAAACATTCATGTGAAATGTGCGGAGGGCGATTTTATGACGCATTAAACAACTTGTGTTGTCAAGGGCGGCTAATCCGTTGGAAGATTTATGGCACAAATTCGCAGTGTTGTGGACCTAGGGTTATTAACAAACTCAAATCGCGATGCTGTGGCGATTTGTATATCTTGCCTTTGTCATCGCCATGTTTGACATGCAATGGAACGTTTTATGATTCCTTCAACCGCCTTTGTTGTCCAGATGGAAAAATACTTTGGAAAGTTTTCGGAAACAACTCGCAGTGCTGCGCGTCGAGGGTCATCAACACACGTGTGGATCAATGCTGCAGTGCCCGACACGTCTTCCCGCAGGCAGCCCAGTGTGTGTCATGTGGTGAGACTATATACGATTCAAGAATCCAAGTATGCTGTGCTGGTAATCGCTTGCATCCTAAACTTTACGGAAACTTAACACGGTGTTGTGGCCAACAGATCTACAACTTACAGACAAACGTATGCACCAGTCTCGGAAGAATTGAGCAAAGGCCTGCTGACTAGTGAAGACCATTTGACTTCTTCAGACTGAGCACTGGTCTTGCCAACCTCAAGATTGTTGACCATTGTGAACAAATCGAATGTATAAGTTTTCCTTTTTTGTTTGACACTATTATTAAATGAACGAGATTTAAAGAAATAGGGTAATAAATAGAAGTAAAATGTTTCCATATCAAAAGAACGGTTTTCCCCTTTGATGAAGAACTGCGAGCGGAAATGAGATAGGGACAGTTGAAGCAGAGTTAAGTTTTACTTAATTAGAACAATGTTCTACCTTGTACCCAGGTTCCTTAGAGCCCTCGGAAAAACGAAGCGCGAGGATCTGGGTGTGAGGTATAACCGTTTCAACAGTTGGAAGGGGTCATCACTGTTTTTAGCTTAAATGAACTGATTGTATTTCAGAATTTCTTGTCTTGTATAAACATACAGGTTTTTGATCTCTCGGGTTTTTCTGTAATTTGTACTTAATTTCTTCCATGATACTTACAATTACGAAGATTGCCCGATTCTCTCGAGAATCAAGTCTGGTTGGACTGCACATCTCAAACGCGTGTTGCTAGCTTTAGCTGAGCAATTTATTAAATGAGTCGTGAGATAATTTTATTGTGATCGACCCACGATGTAAATGGAAAAAAAATTTATTTAGCCATTAAAACAAGTTTTTTACAACTTAATTGAAAAAACAAAGTTTTGCATCACAGGTTTTGGAGAACAAAACCGCCTGCTTAAACTTTGTTTTGTGCTGCTTCAATAACTATTGTATGAAACAAGATTTATAACGTACTGCCTTGCTACCGACGATACATTACTAGCTTCTTCCATTGTCATAACAACACTGATAGATAAGTATATGGATCGGTCGGGACTGGGTACGAGTTCCTGTAACAGGCATGTGCGCGTGCACCGGTTTTCTCGTTGAAAGCATGTGGGGTCTTTGTCTTAGAGATACCTACAGTTGAAAGCAAGTAACTACTAGCAAAGCCATTTCTCTTTCTTGCTTTAAAGTTTCCTTAACTTGGATGATATTTCCCATTTTCACCTTTGAGATATTTACAGTTGAAGGTGACTGACTGCCTTAATGACAAAGACATTTCTCCACAAATCAACAACTTTGTTTTGAAACCAAAAGAAAATTGAAAAATTGTTACCAAACGGACTAAATTTTCGAATCCACTAACCAAAACAGTAAAGAAAAAAAACGGACAATTTGTGAGATTAAAAGTGGAACGAATCTTCACGAACAGTCCTTCCACGTACACTTCCAAAAAACTCTAAATAATTCTTCTTTGTTCATAGCTCGGTATCATGTTTCACCATCAGTTGTTCTATAACTACATGGTTGCTAATAGTTTAAAAGTATTTGTAAAAACACAGGAAACGAAACTAGTACCAAAAGCAAAGTAATACTCTCAAGCTTTTGTCAAAAATAGTTCACTATTACATAGTAGCTAAAACTATAGTTGAAATCGTAACTTTGGTGATTCGTACTCTTTGGCGGACTTTATACCATTTTAGTAGCATCCGAGTTCAGGGGCAAGTTGAACAATTACTCACAATAAGGTTTCCGGGACAGCATTTGCTAAATCTCGAATCATAACTCCGCTGACCGCAGCATCTGGCGGCGAGACCTCCTGATCTAATGGCCGGGGTTCCGGAGCAGCACAACTGAAGCTGGGGATGGTAAGCTGTGATGTCGCAACATTGACTTGCTGGGCCGAACTGTTTAAAGGTTTTGTGTCCAGAGCAGCATAAAAACCTGGCTGTGTCAATAAAGCCACAGGGACCGGCTTGATTTGTGCAGTTTTGATTGGCAGGAATAGCTCTCCCATGGCAACATTTTTGCGTTTGCTTATCGTAAATACTTTGGTTTTTGTTATATGAACAACAACCCGTGTGTTTTCCGTATTTGGGGTAAAACAACTGCAAATGAAATGAAAATTATGTTTACGAATCTTCGTTGTTGAAACTAGCATGCTTAGACCTAATATTTTACCAGAGCTCTTTAAAACCTGTTTACTACTTGTACAATTACTATGAAGATCTCTACCTGGGCTCGTTGCAAAAGGTGAACGGTGTATGTATTTTATTTTGTATTAAGTATTGATCAAATTTATTACGTACAGAGTGGTAAGCCACGATAAGCAGCTCCCAGTTTTTAAGGCATGAAGGCCTTCATGTAATCAAAAGGGCTCTGTCACTCATGGACCGGTCATTAAGCTTTCGTGTCCAGGGCCCTTACCTTTCGCATTCGGCCGAGAGAAGCGTAGGTTCTACGTTATTTGAACTGGGTGAACTGGTATTATAAACCGGTTTGCAAATCAGTTCGCGTTGCAAAAAAAGCGAGGCGGCCACGCATTTTTTGGAAAAGGTTGTTTCTGGTAAAACCTTACCAATTACGGTAATAATTTTGACTCCTAATACGCATACATTTGAAAACTTTTAAACAAATTGGAAACTCCGAGAATTTTTTCTTAACGTTCATGCCTTTCTCCGTAGCATGTCTATTCGTGTGTAAAGCTGGCGTTAATTTCTTTGTTGGTATTTCCAGCTAAATAGTAAACAACTTTAAAATAGTACTCTCAATACGCATTTTATGCCTTGGTTTAAAGCCAGTTTTAATTACATTTATGCAAAAGTTGATGAACAATTAGATGAAAAAAACCGGGAAAAGTCACTCTCAGGACCTGGCTTCCAAAGAGAGGTCCTGGGACCGAGGTTGCTATCTGAACCCAAACAGTATGTGTCATAGCAACTGCGCCATTTTGCGTCTTAGTTGGTTGTTTTCACAAAAAGTTGTGCCAAGTTTTGTTTTTGCATGAAATAAAAAGAACAAAAGAAGACTAACCTTTTTGTTTTTATGTCCTGGATTGCATGCAAACTGTACACACGACGAGCTCGTTGGGACAACAGCGTGGCCAGAGCAACAACGATGGCTTTTCTTGTCGTACATCACACTTCCACAGCACGAAGAAAAACGACCGTGTTTCTTATAAAACATGTGCTTTCCTCCGCAACAGACGTGTTTCGCGTGATTGAGGTATAAACTTCCACATCGAACGCACAAAGAGTTAGCAGGGACAATTCTTGCGCCAAAGCAACATTTCAGAAATCTTTTGTCAAACACGCCAATGGCACCACAACATCTTGTATTGACTCCGTAAATTGCATTGTATATTCTGCCAGCACAACAGACCTGAGTGCTGCTGTCATATAGGGAAGAACCGCAAATACCAAGGCAGGGCCTGGTTATCAGGGCTATAGTTTTGTCCGGACAGCATTTATGCATTCTTCTATCGAAGGTTGCATTGGCGCCACAACATGTTGTATGCGGTCCGTATATCAAAAAGTGCTCCTTTTTACCGCCACAGCATTTTTGGATCTGTAAGTTGATATGGCGACCACCACAGGGAATACAAGAATAGCTCTTTGGAAGGACTTTATTGAAGCCAGGACAGCACTTATGAGTAATAAAGTTATAAGTTTTGTTCGCTCCACAGCAAGCCGTAGAGTTCCCGAACGCTTGCAAGTGTCTTACGCTGTTGTTACAGCAAATATGAGTTTCTGGTAGGAAGTTGAAACCTCCACAAGTTTTCGCTATACTTGGTCCACAATTTCTGTTCTTAGGAACAACAGATCTCCCAAAACAACACTTGTTGGCTTTAGAATTGATTACCTCTCGTCCGCAGCATCGAGTGTCTCTTCCGTATTTCCTGAGACGAAGAATGGCGTTATCACAGCAAACAAATTTGTTTTCGTCAAATTTCCTTCCCCGGCACAAAATGCTGCAAGGCCTGCTCTTTGCTACTATCTTCGTTCCAGGACAGCATTGTGACTTTTTTCTATTAAAAATTGCAGTTCCACAGCATTTCGTGTCAGCACCGTATACATGAGGTTGTAGGGATGTTCCTTGGCAGCAAGTAGCGTTCAATGGATTATAAGGAACTCCACTGCAAGTCGGCAAGCAAGGATTGGCTATCGGGGTCTTTAAGTTGCCAGGGCAACATTTTTCAACTCTGTTGTCGTGCACAGACGTCCCACAGCATTGCGTGTTTGCTCCAAATGACCGAAATCGAAGAGCTGAAGAACAACAGATCGCTTTTTGCGGATCAAACGGCGCTCCCTCACAAGTCGACGGTGCATCGGCTACTGCAACAAAATGATTAGGTTACTAGGAGCAAATCTTCAAAATATCTTTATGTTAAATAGCCAGATTCATAACTATAACACCAGATCAAGTAAATTATTTCATTTACCTCGTATAAGAACTAAACTTCGTCAATTTTCAATCAAATATCAAGGTCCAATGACATTCAATTCATTGAGCTTTGATATCAAAGAAAGCACGACTTACTCTTTATTTACCAAAAAACTTAAGTTCAACCTCATTTCAAAATATTAATCAAGCCTAATTACTGATCTCTGCACATCCTGTCACGTCTTGTATATTCATTTAATGTATCAAATGACTATATAGGAGGATGATTGATCTCTTCAATAAGCCTAACAGCTTTCTTTCAATCATCCTCGCCATTTCGTTTCATAATATACAATTTATTCATGCACAAACTGTAAAAAATATACCAAATGGTAAAATAAATTGATACTTGATACTTGACTTTTTTACTGCATAGTGTTTTAAAACTTGATCACCTTCGAGTTTGTTACGAGCCTTTTTTTTTTTGTTTAATCACGAACGCTGGTACACGTCGTTCTTTTCCAAGTACTCGGCTGCTTCACTGAATCAGTAATGTTTGTTGCCCAAATGAAAACAGCCCCATAAAGAGAATTATTTTGGTCGAAGTATATTCAACATAGTTTTCTATATAAATTATAGCTAAGCGAAGAAAAAAATGAAAAACAAATCTTCCCTCAGAAGAAGAAGCATTTTATACTTGAATTTTCAGCTATGTTTTGGGAGCGTGCGTAACTCCTTTTGGGACGAAAGAACACTCGCTAGAAATAGAAAGAAATGAAACTACAAACGAGCTCTAAAACCCTTGCTTTTTTATGAATGACTCTAATACATTCAATAGTATTTATTTAAAAGAATATTTTTTCACCATAACTTTTTACTGAACCTCGGTTCTCGAACTGTTTTGGTTTCTGAGTGAATGAAAAATGTCTTAGATTCCCCGTTTGAATCGATATCACTTCAGTAGTGACAACTTTGAAGAAAAAGTAATCTAAACGAACTTGCTAAAGATTGTATTTTCCTTTGTGTTTTTTTAATAATTTGAGATACTACACATAAAAACAGAACTTTTTTTTAATCGAGTCCTCTCACCACAATTTTGGCGCTGGGCGATTAAAACTGATGCGCTATGTTTGTCTACGACTTTTTAACGTTTTACTATACTTTGATAATATATAATAATTTCAGATACAAAGAACTCGACGTGCCGGCCTGAACGTACGAACTTTATTTTCTCTTGTTTAAAACAACATTTTGTTCTCCCATTGCGTTTGTTGATAAAACAGACTTTAACCATTCGAAAATATTTTCGTTTGCGTTTCGTGTAGTTTCCGCTTTGTCTCCTCGATGTATCATCATTAAAAAGTTTGTTGTTGACAATATTGATAAGTTATGAGGCCTGGACAGAAAAACACTTCATCGCCATCTTAACTTGGACAAATTTTAATAGCTCCTTGATCACAAGATGCCAAAATTGCTTGGCATGTCAAAAGTTGTTCATGTATAACCGCAAGATATTGCTTTGTTGTTCGTAGGCTAACATTTTAAGTGGGAAAATGTCTTTTACATATAAATTGCGTCTAAATACAGTGTTATTAGCATTTTACCGAAACAGTCGTTAAATTAAGAAACAAGAAGACTACAAGAAAGGCTTTCTAGTAATGGACGGCGTGTATTTTTGAGAAGGTCGTACGTATAATATATATTTTGGGGTAGCCGGACACAGCCTTAGCCATGCAAGCGACCACAATTACACCAACGAGTGCAAGCATATTTTGGTTTCTCTTTCACCTTGCTTAATGAACTGAATTAACTATTATACTTTTATTATTCTCAGCTTAATTGAAAATAGAGTTGAATTGAACAATACGAAGGCTTAATTGTTGCATGCAATCAGTAAGAAACGACGTCGCAAAGTTTTCGTACGTACACGCTTTTTTATATACGAATCAGTAGCTTCGGCCAAGGCTCATTGTTCTTAATTTTTTGGCGATTTGAGTCTGAAATTGTTCTTAAATTGGTCTTGAAAATTTATATGTGTTTTTTAGGTCGAAAAAACTAAGTGTAAGGTGTTGCACTTAACGAATTCGGGATCCCCGCCGGATTTACCCTGAAATCGCTGAGTCATTTTCCCGAGAGCCAAGTGATTATAAACTGCGAACAATTTCTTATTCATTTTGTATCGATAACTTGAAGTTCACAGCCCGGTAAATTTCTAAAAAAATTGTTCTTATAAAAAAAGCGTGTAATACTAATGATTATGGCTCAAAGCTTTTGAATGCTTGAAGAAAAAAATGAAACCAAAAATAAACATGCGTCAAGTTGGGACATAATCATTTGACTTGCAATAACTTTTGAAAACTTTAATTTAGCAAAATAAAAGAGGGCATGCAGTTATGTCTGTCACCCGCTCACCTGTTAAGCTTTCCAAGTCTTCGTTAATAATCTCACTGAGGTCATATGGTTCATGGAGCTCTGTGCTTCCAACTACGGAAAAGCACAGCCACAGAAGTGATACTGAAAGAAGTTTCCACATGGTAAGTTTGGATACACCGCACTAGCAACTAAAACCCATGAGTAGTAAAGTTGCTATCTTCATTTTTCTACTTAGCGAAACTACGATGCCTTGGCCCCCAGCAATGCAACTCTTATATTAGAACTGAATATATTTCTAGATGTCCTTTCCTCTATTGTTTTATATTTAACAGTTTGAAGTCTAGCGTAGCAAAGTTGCACTTAAGGGTTCTTCAAGTCTTTTGCTTTGTTTTGAAATTTACTGTAGTTACTGTGCCAAAACATGAACGCTCTTTCTAGAAGGAAGATTTGAGAAGCGAGGTTAAGTCTAAGCTCACGCATGCACTGTAGTGCTTTCTGTAGGCGCAAAGATACAAATGAACAGTTATTACCTGTAAATAAAATATGATCAGTCTCTCATAGCCCGACTTGAGTACCCTGAACTTTAATTTTCTCCCACCTCATTCTTACACTCAAAACAATTATTTTGCGAATTTTTTCTCTTTTTTTTTAGTACTATAAGAATTTAAGGGTTCTTGAGAAAGTGTGCTTTAGGGGGTTTTAAATTGTTGGTTTCTTCTGTGTACTGCATGTTCTTGAAAGCATTGTTAAAGACTAGATTTCTCAGTTAAGTCTATGACTTAGATTTCTCAGTTGTTTCAAGTCCATGACTGAAAAATAAAATATTCTAGCATGAAAAAAATAATTATAAAAGAGAGTTTTTTAGTCAGGCAAATTTTGTGAACAACGTTGTAGTGAAGCAATGATTTGGCCGGTAGGGGCTGGGGACGACGAAAGTCACGTCACTTGTAAAGATGTTGATTTTTACACTTTCTCAAAACCTCGGTTAAGCGCCGCAGCAACGACGTTGAAGATCGAATGACTGAGGGACGATAGGGAATGAGAAGAAAAAGAAAACACATAAACATCTGATCAGCCAGATTGTAACATCGAGCTCTTGCCAAATTCAATCGGCAAAACGGCCAGCACGGTCTTTGTCGAGGAAGAGCTGACGTAGAACTTATCTGCTTAGCTTTTATAAAATAACCCCGATGAGTTTCGCGCGCTGATTAGTCGAGAGTGAAAATCCGTGTTCGATCTGTAAGAGAGTTCAGGGAACGCTTAAATTGAAGGTGTCCCGCGAATGGCTCGTGACTTTCTAGCAGTTTTTTTTTCAACTCTCCCAACATCCCCCCATCGTGCAATAAAAAATTACAATGCATGGGGAAATGCGTAATTTAAAGATACACCGGTGAACACCGAAGATACATAAGCCTTGACGCATCTTCTTTCAACTCCGCGAAAATCTCAGAAAGCCATCATTTCCATTTCGCGCTTTTGGTTTTTAAGTGCCAGGCATACACGAAGTCTATACGGAGTTTTATTAAGGGAAGAGGGAAATCCGCTGACTCGTGTAAACACACGTGGAAAAAGCCAAGCATCCCAAGCAACTTGTTCAGTTCGCTTGCCGCACGTCTATGTATTTCAGGTTTGCGGTCGAATAAGTAAAAATGCACGCATCTCGTGAGAGGCTGGGTGTAGAAGTTTGTTTAACTGGAGAAGACCTCACTAACTCTCCCCGCTGTCCTCATGGTACGTAAGTAACAACAACAACAACAATCTTTTTATTTGTACCTTTGACGTTTTCATTACAATACTTATGTGTAAAATCATTCAATATACAGAAGGTACCAGCCCTAACGAATAACTAAGGAGCTAAAATTGAATTAGGACCAGGTTACAGGTATACATTTGATTATAGA
>JAOBAT010063251.1:0-22415 GCA_026413305.1 Hydrozoanthus tunicans | reverse complement strand
ATCTTAGTGAACAAAGTAAAGACATACCTTTAACAAATATTTCGATGGAGCACTCTTGGGTGTTGGTAACTTTGCAAAAATACCTCCCAGAGTTCTTTCTTGTCACATTTCTGAGAAAGAGAACTGAGCTGGACTCGTTCACTGTTTTTTTCTTGCTGCCACTCACTCTTACTCTTGACCAAATAACCGGAGTTTTTTGCAAACTTGTATCGCAAGACAAATTAATATCATCGCCCTTGTTAAGGACTTTTAGGGTGACGCCACACATTGAAACGGACCTCATAGCGGCGAGATTGCCTAAAACAAACACGCAATTTCTAGACTTTTCTATTTCTTTATATGTTTGTTTTCATGCATTGTCCCCGTATCCGACTCACTTGCGTGTCTATGACATGAAATTTTTTTGTCAGTTAACAGATCTTGCTTAATGAGGGAGAGCGGTGAAAAAAATGTCAAAATATTTTATCGTTTTTGAGATATTAACATCGTTTCCAATTGATGACGTCAGTTGTTGGACAAGCAAATTTTCAATTTTTTGAAAGCTGCTGCAAATCCTTAACCTTTTGGCGAAAATTAGTAGCTATTCTGAAAAATACCTCGAGATACATCATCAGCTGAAGTTGGGCTTAAATTCAGCCAATCCTAATCCAAATTAGCATAGATTTCAAAAAATTGAAAATTTATAGGTCCAACAGCTGACGTCATCAGTTATAATTATTAAATGTTCTTGTAAAGTAATGTTATTAAATTTTCCTCCAAAACCATTAAAGATTTTAGAGACATCTTTCCACCACTCTTCTTCATTTAGCAAGGTCCATCCGCATAGGCACTTTAACAATGAGACTACGAGGTGGAGTTTGTAACGAGTCGATAGGGAGATTTAGCACCGCGTATACGCGAGACGCGAACGTGAAATGTGATCACGTCAGCAAGAACTTCCCGCGTCTGCCGTTTCACGTTTGCCGTACGTACGCCAAGGTAAGGATTTTCGCGTATGATATTTACGTGAGTTTTTTTTTACTTTTTTCAAGCATAAAAAAAGATTTTAAGTCGTTAAAAAGGTAAAGTGATGTTATATTTAAAGTTTAATTAGCTTAATTGAAGAAACAACACAAAAAGTTGTTCAGGTAGTGCCAATTGGCAATTTTCATTAACGGGAATCAAACAATTGTTAATTGTGGCATGCAAACAGTAAAAAATCTTTTTTCTTTACTAATATGTACTTTCAGAATAAGATTTAATTGTACTGAATTTTGTTGACACAAGTTTCCAGTCTAACTCGAGTCGCTCCTGTCTTTTCACTTGAAACTCGTGTAACGTGAAGTTAAAACTAAGAAAACAAGACAGAACACGGCAAACGTCAGACGCTTAATTGATGTTTGCCGTCTCACGTATGCACGGTGCTAAATCTCACTAATAGTCAACGAGACGCGAAGCGACGACGAAGTAGAAAGAAAGAAAACGACAAGGAGTTGTCTAATTGTTTTAGTAGAAACAAACTATTATACTAACTTCGAACTTAAACCGATACAAACGAGTGTTTAAATAATCCGCCATTGTCTTTTTTTTTTGTTTAAAAATGTCGGTAGTTTCGCTGTCTTTGTAGAGAGCTACCAGGCTACCAGGCTACCCAATCAGATTTCAGTATTCGTGACAGTAAAATAGTTGCTTTTCTATAACAGTTAATCCTATAAGTTATTGTACTCGCAGTCGTTCTTTTGACTTCTTTTCTTCTATTTCGTACTCGTTCCTTGGACGTGATGTTTATTTGTAGAGTTCCTGGATTTTATAGTAAATGATACACTGAACGTACTAAAGTAAAGTTAAAGTGCCTATAACACTAACAATAATTTTTGTAACCACTACAAGTGTTTGGAAACTAAGGACGTTTTAAGAAAAGTGTTTTTGAAATCGGCCGTATTCTCGTTTTTATATACACATTTGAAGTTCTAGTTTTATTTGTTCACGACCGCGTTTTAAAGGGACTGGGTTATGACGTCATACCCGGACCTCTCTTGATCAAAAAACAAAAGATTGACACGAATGAATCAGAGATTTTTGATTCAGATGTTGATTCCAATTCCCCACACAGTTCTCAGTTCTTTTGTCCCTTTATATTTAAAAAAGACCTTTCTTCGCTCATCAACATTGCAAGTCGGGAATGACGTCACAACCCAGCCCCCCTTCCCCCAAAACCCAGGCGTGAACCAATATGTTTGCAAATTTTGCTAGTTTGAGCCACTGTATAAAAAACAATTTAACCAAATTTGTAAATATTTTTTCAGAAGTACTTTAAATTGTATGTGAAATGATTTGATCCCAAAAAAGTTGTTGACGTTATATGCACTTTAAAGGGGCAATTTCCCGCTCTGGAAGACTAAGTTCTATTTTGTTCGACCACTGAAACAAACAAGCGTGGATCAACTTATTATCGTGTCCACGAAAAGATTTGAAGTATGTTTACAATGCTAATGTACCTCTAAATTTTCAACAATTTTCTTCAGCGCTTAAATGGAACCGAAAGAGATGTTAATTAAGGAGGTAGGTTTTACAATTCATTTTCAAGTCATGCAACTTATGAATTCGCTTTGACAATCTTTAATTGAATCTTGTTGTGATAAACATTCGCAATTCATTCGGACTGGTAAGAACGTTGGATCTGAATAAGACCCGGGGGGAGGGGGGGGGGTACTCCGGGATCAAAAGGGTAAAGATGACCGTCGGAAAAGTCCCAAAATACCCTAAAAATACCAAGGCATAAAAATTTTCCAACTTAAAAATAACTCTTAGTCTTAAATATCCTTTACCAACAAAAGATACTGGAATGACAATTTTGACCGGTCATACCTACCACCCCAATAGAGGGAATAGCCCCCACCCCTAACCCATCGCTACTTTCTTTGAAAAACAATACAGTTAATTTTTTCATAGTTAAACTCTTTAAAATTTCTAGTTTTTCTTTTCTAGTGATTTATATTTTTAGCTAACACAAAAAAATTGAATTATAAAGCAGTGACTGCGTCTAAAAGGTGCGAGATAAATGTTGCTCTGAATGACTAACACGCTTATTCCACGACTGATTTAGAAGATAGATTAACAAACAATTGTTCAATTGGTTCTACTAAATTGTAAAAACTAAGATAACAGAAAACGGTCTAAGCTTGAAAGTGCCTTCCACAACTTGTTTCCATTGTTTAGTTGTCTCAATGTTACACATTTGAATCTTATTTCCACCTGAATCTTATTTCTACTTACCTCTGAGTAGAGTCAAACACATTAAGCAAAACACAACAAACTGTACGCCTTCTTCTTTGTATTTGTTCACCATAATGGTCCGTCGACGCTGTCCTTCATGAAGTCAATTGCTAGACATTAATCCTTTAAAAAGATAAACAAGAACGGTTGTAGAGTGTATGGCAGAGTTGACGATAATTTTGGTCATGTAATACCCGGCATTTGCGGCAGAGAACTGTCTTTCATTCGAGAAAAACAAACTATTTTTGCTTTGCTATCTACCACACAATTCTGTCGTAACGAAAATGCGTGGGTCATCATTAAATGCAGAGATAGCCAATGCAGGAACCAAAAACTTCCGCAAGAATAATACAGAGAAGCGTTCGCGATGTCTCAATAAATAAATTTGCATCTGCATCTGAACAAACAGTTCCAAGCAATTTTCTATCAAACCTCCTTACTGGCATTTTGTTTGGCATTAGTGTTGTTGATATTTTTCTGTAACAAAGACATGACGCTGTGAATCTCGTCAGCTGACAGTTCTAACCATGTCATTAGCACGTCCAAAAAGGTTTTGCAATCTTGATTGCTCTAAAAATTTATAGTACACAGAGCAACTGCTGTGAAACTTATGAAATACTGATTTTGGTGAGACATCGAGAAGCCGACGTGTAGGCAGTTGTGATTGCAGTTGTGATTACATTTACCGATTTACTCGTCTCACATCGAACTCTGATGAGAGTTAGCAATTTTACCTTTTAATACCCCATTCTCTATTTTTAGAATAACTTATTGATTCCAATCTATTTTAAACGATATGTGACATGTCCAAAATACCAATCAAATGTTATTGAAACGAAAACTTGTTATTAAAACGCAAAAAGCTTTGTTGTAGATCTATCAATTGCTAGGTCGCCAAAAACAGATAAGTAAGCATGAATACCTACGGCACAACATTCTTTTCTCTTTATTCCAGAGCCCATATTTCACCTTTTTTTTGGATAACCACCATTTCCACCCGCTCCTCTTAGACTGTTTCCTTTCTTCTCTATCCTCAATACCAGAATTTTGGCAACTCTGTCCTTGACAGTTGAACGGAGACTTGAAACGAATTCAATCTGTAATAGAAGGACAACAACGAATTAGAGGCAAACTTTCGTTGTGAAGTCTTTAAGTTCCTGTGTAGTCTAAATTGTTTTTAAAGGAGCAGCAACTTCTCATTACTCCATGGAAAAACAAAGACAAGATAAGAAGTTCCTGTAGGAGCTTTGAAAAAGTGAGGTGTTTTTGGCGCGATTTTCCGTCATTTTGCAGACGAACCAGCTTGTGATTGGTCAAAATAATTGACACACGCCGCGCATCACTTGGCAGAGTTTCTTTTGGATTTAAAGGAAATTTAATACCACGGTAATATGTTTCGCACATTACTGTCTTATCATAAGCGGTGTGAAATTTAAGTATTGCTTCAAACCTCGGGCAAACATAAAAAGGAGTTTCGCCAATATTTTGTTGATGTTTGATTGCGAAAGAAAACGTGCTACTTTGTAAAACACAAGTTTCCTAATGAACACAGTTTCATGTTAGATGTGCCTCCCTTTGACTATAAGTACTCGCAACTTCCACATTGTAATCTACTTAAATGCTTTGTGATTCTATATTCTTAGAATCTGGAAAGACCCACAAGTAATTGAACACGGGCTTATCTTCAGTCGAGAGGTCTGTCAGACTTGTATAATAAACAACTTGGCTCCGGTTCCTCAAAACCCCGATTACCTGGGGTGGAAAATTTTTGTCCCTTGGTATTTTTTAGGGTCTTTTGGGGAATTTTTTGACAAATCCATCCCCCCCCCCCCCCCCCTTCCCCTCTCGGGATTAATCTTAGTCGATAATGCAACAATTCATATTTGCAACTAAACTAGAGTGAAATACACGGCAATTTTAAAGAACACCTGCAAGACTCGTTTTTTTCTCTTTTACTTACTATATACCTATTGATTATTTTATAATCAAATTAAGAACATTCCCAAAATACTTATGAGCATGTAGGCTTGGCCGAAAATTACACGTTCTTATAAAGAGAGCATTTTTGTTCGTGGCAAATATCATGTGAAATAAGAATAACGTAACTTCTTAGTTTGTTGTTTCTATGGAAATAAAACGTTAAGGTTTTGAAGAGTACTTTTAAGTAGTTACAAATTGCGAGTTGCGGATGTTGATTAGGATAGAGCCGTCGTGGTGTGTGTACTCATATATGGAGGATGTTACAAGGCCGCGCGGAGGTACGAATTTCAATCTCGAGTATTGAGAAAATATCTCACGAGAGAGCTCATTTTCTTTTTATCACTTATAATAAATACGAAAAATGGTAGACTGACCGGTGGGAAATTTTCATATCAATCGCACGTGATGTGATGAGAATCGTGCGGTCGGATTGGCTGTTTTTGATTCATTTTGTGATTGATATGGGTGGCTGATAAGTTCTATAATTATATTTCACCGATCTACTATGTAAATACCGAACTAAGTATATGATAAAATATAGTAAATGCATAAATGCACATGCAACTAGATAACTAAAGCAGACTGTGTGGCTGCTACCATTAGTTTGCACACGCCACACAACACAGGAGTTGAATATGCCGATTTAGTATATACCAGCTCGGCTACGCGCGATTTGATTGGTTTAGAAATAGTTGATTTGAGACAATATTTACCTCCGAAATAGTAGATAATGAGACAGAAACAAAATGGCATACGGAAGTAGTCGCTTCGCGACAGTTTCATGATATTGAAAGAGTTTGCTTTTTTATGACACGGAATATTTAAAACAGCCTAAAGAAATTCTGTATTACGCCATTTACGACTTTTTGTAGCTGACAAACTGTCAAAACATGTTTGTTGGTTGTTAGGCTGCTCACGCGTGAGTCTCGTCGCCGCGCTCAGTGATTCAAGTGGTGAAAGTTTTTTTCTTAATAATCTTTTGTTTTCTTGAAAAGAAGTTTGTTGCCTCGCTGGTATAAACTAAAACACTTATTCTACTTCCATTGCGGTGAATAATGGCTAAATAAATATCTACCTCGCGCCTTCGGCGCTCAGTAGATATTCTGCCACTATTCACCTCAGTGGAAGTAGAACAAGTGTTTAAAAATATTTTCCTTTTGTTTAAAAGCATTCTGGATTTAGCAAATTAGCACTAAAATTTAAGGTTTTAAAAACGCGAATAAAAAAACCTAAAACATTTAACAGGGTGCACGAATCATCAAATTGCATGTTAACTTTTTTTTTAAGAAAAACAAAAATAATTAGGGGGAGGGGGCTAACTGATTGTGTCGGTTGTATAAACTGGCCTGCTTCCACGCGAGCCCACACACCACCCCGCTGATAATGCCAACCGGTAAAAAGCTCGTGGGCTTATCGAGAGATAATTTTTATCTTTTTATTTCCGTTAATTTGCCTATCAAATTATCAGGCGTAAGAAAATGAGCTGTTTATGTTACTAGGTTACCTTTCTATTTTGGTACAACCAATCTTCACTCCTTTTTCTCCAGGAACGTCTTAAATATTTTTGGACTTAGGGTGAGGCTAAATTCTAGAAGGGGAACTGAACCCTAAAATAACGTTTTTACATAAAATTCTTAAAGGTATAGAGACCGTTTTTAAAAGTTTTTTTTTTTCTCGTGTCACGCTGATTTTCCAAGAAATTCTAGTTCGAATGCCAGCGTGAGGGTCGTTGAGCGTGGGCGCTGGTCAACTTGTCAGCGGAAAACAAATATAACGTGTGACGTAGGTTATGGGGAAGAGAGCGAGTACTTCATCTATATTTGGTGCCATAAGCTCACTGACAGAGTCAAGAGCTAAATTTAATAAATTTGAAATTTAAGTTGTGTGCGATGACGAAGCCAATTCATCCCAACATCTCGGCAGACCCGCTATTTCTGAGCCGCCAATACAATGCGGCACGTAACGTGTTTTAAACTCGAACTTCTTTTAGGGCGGTACAAAGAAAAAAAGTGTTTAAATATCTTTTTCATACATTCTGTGTGACAAAAGTCGATTTATTTTAAATATTTTGTGGATTTTAGCCTGAAATGTTCTCAAAATTATCTTAACATAATAAGTAGATCTAGTGGAGGGAAAAAATGAGGGGAGAGCTCATTATGGGCTTAACCCGCTACCTTAACCTTCAAAACTCGGGTCCCTAAGAAGAGCCAAAGTTTTGAACTTTCCCTTTAAAATCCGTAAAATGTTCTGTCACTGGTTAGAACATTAAAAGGGTTTTTGTGCCAGTCACTGTTCAACTTACCTTACTCCTAAATAACAAAGACGAATAGGAATTGTTTTCTTTCAATGACGGCTTGTTCCACTTTGTGACTTTCAAGAGCTGAAAATTTGAGAAATAAGTTTTCTATAAGATTCATATGTAATCGGCGTAGGACTTTATTCATATTATTAAGCATTTAGCGATATTCTAAAAGAATTTGCATTTGTTTTTGCTCAATTTCGTCAACACTTTCAAATTGCGTTAATAATGATAATAATAATAATAATAATAATAATAATAATAATAACAACAATAATAATAATAATAATAATAGTAAAAATAAAGATGATGATAATAATAATAATAATAATAATAATAACAAATAAAACAAACTAGTCTTGTTAAATTCAAAGATACATGTACAGTTTACACTTAAAACCAATTTCAACAAAATAAAAAGCCACTTTCATTATACCGAAAACAAGACTTGTTCGATTTCTCATGATTTCGGTCATAACCATTATGAACATGACAGTTTTGACTGCTACTGCACGCTAGTCTTTATCAGGCGATGATGTATACTTGTCTAACTCCTCTGCGGATCAAGTAGGCAGCCTTCTTTTCTGCGATTGGTTAGTCAGTTAAGTCCACCTGCAATCGTCGAAATACCGGGGAATTCCAGTCCCACGTCGCTGCCTCTTAGAATAATAGTAGAGACTTTAAGGCGGAAGTACACCTAAACTTTTGTTGGATAGTGAGGAAGTTGAAAAAGATAATTGAATAAGAAGAAATTTGAGTAAAAACAGCAAAAAGAAAACTTTGGTTTGAGGTTACATCAAATATCAACTTCAAAGTTAATTTTCAAACTTCCCAAAAAATCACCCAATGCAAAAACTCTTTAAAACTACCAATCTTCAAAAAAAAAAATAAAAGTCAAAATTTGTCCAAAATTTCTTGAAATATTCAAGCTAACTCTCCTTCATTCCATCACAGGGGTTTTGTAGATTCAAACCATGGACGGAGATATTGGGAGAAAGATGAAGAAAAGTGGCCAAAAAGCGCGCTGTGGGTTGACTCCCGCCTTACGTAACGAGTACGCCAACGCCGGCGATGGCGGCAGACAACAATACAGAATACAACAGCTGCACGTCGAAATGCACTGTGGGTCACCTGCACGCCGTCGACTTGAAAATTACAACGTGAAAAGCTCAATTTTGAAGTTTTTACGACTACAAGAACGACCTACAGAAAATTTTGTTTATCTTCTTCTACCTTTGAAAAATCATTTTCATCCTTTTCTACTGACAAAGCGTAACTCGGACAAAAGAAAAAGCAAACTAGCAATACACAGTCGAAAAGGGCAAACGAGAAGTGTGTTTTTTGTAAGCCATCCTTGTCGGTGTTCCCGTCCTTGTATGTACTGTCGCAATTTGTAATATTTGTAATACTGTCGCAATTATAGTAGCGGTTGTCGCAATTTGTAATAACTTTCTCAAAACAATTGGTTATTACGCTACTACAAATTGCGACAGTACATAAACTCTCTGATGAATACAATAGCTGCATGCTGAATGCAACGTGCTTGCCACCTGCAAAATTCAACTTTGAGTTTCTAAGACTACGATAACGACAAACAGAAAATTTTCACAATTTTCTTTTATCTTTATGAAGGAAACTGTAACCTTTTTCTGTTCACAAACCGTGAAAATAGGGGGGAAATTAGCCAGACATGGTCAAAATACTGTTAGGTAACAAAACGAACCAGGACACTTAATGTCAAAAAATAGCACGAGAGATATTTCCATCGTCGCTTAGTCTTACAAAACAGTTTAGTTTGTCCTTGACCTAGAGACAATTAGTAACACTAATTTAATCATAATCAAATAGTTAGTTTCGGACAGTCAAATCTTGAAAAGTTTGTTAAGTGTCATCAACAACCAATGAAGTTTTAGTAGTCTAAGAAAATATTAGCTTTAGCTACAAAAAGTCGGGAACAGGCAGGTCTCTAGTTGATTCACAAAGTGCTACCGCCTTAATCTGCGAAAAGCTTCTGTCTGTCAAATTGACACATCGTGTTTGTCTTCCTTTTGGAATGTAATTTCGAGACACTAAAAAAAAAAACTTTAATTGATTTTGTGGGTCGTGCCCCTGCACAACTGTTTTGTAGTATTTCGTGTTCCATAAGTCAAATGATTATGAAATTGGGATTAGTGTGATCCTTGGGAAACCAGCTTTCTCCCGACATAAAAGTTATACCTTTTCTTTTTGTGTTTCTTAGATAATTTCGCATGATCTAGGAACAATCACTCGTCAAAAGTGTCTAGAGACCAATCAGGATTAGTGTGTAAAAACATATAAATTAAAGGAAGTAGTCGGTAGTTGAGTGGAATAGAGAATAGAGAACAAAAAGTAAGAAGAGGGAACATTAAAAAGAAGAAGGAATAAGAAAAAGCAGAGAATAAGAACGGAATCTGAAATACAGCTCTAGAAGAAGACAGAATGTAAAGAACCTACAGTTCCTCTTTGGGCAGTTAGTTCACGACAATTAAAGAGCGAACCGGTAACCTTGAAAGCGTCGAGCGAATGCTCTACCCAAAGGGACCTCAACCCTCTATAACAATACGAAAGCCGAGAGGGGCCAATATTTTTCAGAGTTTTTTTCGCAGACTTTTGTTACACTTCAGACATTTTTTTGGCAGACTGTTAATTTCCACTTCCGACTTTTTTTTGCAGACTTCTTTTCAACTTCAGGCTTTTTTCGCAGACTTTTGTTACACTTCAGACATTTTTTTGGCAGACTGTTAATTTCCACTTCCGACTTTTTTTTGCAGACTTCTTTTCAACTTCAGGCTTTTTTCGCAGACTTAGTTTCCACTTCAGACTTTTTTTACGCAGACTTTATTTCTTCTTCAGACTTTTTTTCACTTCAGACCTTTTTTTTGCTGAATTATTTTCTACTTCCTGTTTTACTTTGAACTCGCTTCATTGCATCACTTCCAATAGCGTGTCTTCAGCATGGCAGACGACACACAGATAAGCAGCTGTAGGTGAACTTTGAAGGAAAAGTAACAACAAACAACATTTCCAATCAGCAGAAACTCTCATCGAACATTTATGGTTTTATGATCAAAATAAGCTAACAAATACATCTTTAATTGGCATAGCAGACACGAAACCCAGGACAACTTTGAGACTCGAGCGGGTGACATACAAAAATTTCTAGTCAAACTATTGTGCCTGCTCTCCAAGTAACATTATTTAAATTCAAAAATATTTATGCGAATTAAGATGCATTTTTTTAGCTCAGTTTGATCCTAAAACCGTAAAGATTCGATAAGAGTTCTGTTGATTTGAAAATGTTAATGTTTGTTGTCATATTTCCTTGAAAGTTGATGAACAACTGCCTACTTTTCTGTCGCCTGCCCTGACTGAAAAACACGCTATTGGAAGAAGTGATTATCCAAAGTAAAACAGGAAGTCAGCAAAAAAAAAAAAAAAGCTGAAGTGGAAAATAAATTCGAAAAAAAAGCTGAGGCGGAAAAAAAGTCAGCAAAAAAAAGTCTGAAAATTATTGGGCCGTCTCGGCTTTCGTACGGCTCTGCGAATACGAGTCAAATCTTTCAACTGTGTTTAACATACAAAGTTCTATACGGGAGGGAAGGCAGGGGTCATATCGGAGCATTTACGTTAAACTAATGGCATAAGCTAGATCAAATATAAATTATATTCTAAGAGTTTTTAAGAAAGCCTTCATAGCAACGGCATAATTACTTGAAACTGTCAAAAAGTTATGAATGGAAACGGCGCGTCGCTCCGTTTAAAGCGGGCCCGTTTTACTGAATTATCTGTGAATAAAATGGAATGTTTTTTCAGTTTGTTTTTTGGCCAAGGAAAGTTACGAAACAACACGGATGGATGAAGTTTTCCCTTGTTTCTAAACTGTTTTGAAAGTCTGTCAGCTGGTAATGACTTTTAATTAGGTTTTTTAGGTAAAACCACGTTATAGTTAAAAGTAAATTCAAGTTTTGCTTTTCAGCAAAAAATTAAGTGAAAGCCTCGGTCAAGGCTTCATCCTTGTTTTTAACGACGCAACTGGAAAGGTCTAATTTTGTAATGAAAATATAGGAATAAAAAAACTAAAATCTAATAAAATGTTTTCTTCCATCTGTATAAGTCGTCATTGGAGTGTTTCTACAGATGTCTCTAGAATTCTAATTGTTTTCACTCCGACAGAAGAATTATCTTCAATAAAAACTGCTTTAAATTTGTATTTGAAGCAAAATGTATACGCAAGACCCCAGGATTTAAGAGGGTCAACAATATCACTCTTACTTGCCTGAACTAGTACTTCTGCTGGTCGCCAAACCAAGGCCGTCTATTCGCTCATAACCGTTAAAACCATGCAGCCGTGCAATGAAAGCAACATACTTACTGATTAGGAACAGTAATCAAAGTCAATGTTTCTTCGATAGTGCACTTCAGGAGCAATCGGATAAACGTTAATTGTTGACGGGATTTCACAAATTTAAACAGCTGTAACGAAATTTTTCAGCTATGGTCAGGAGTCTCAGATCTCCCTTATAAGGCTTATGAGCCCATCATACATTTTTCAATAAGAAATTTTTTATTGAGAACTTTAAGAGAGCAATTTTCCGTAAGAAAGGAAAAACAAGAAACAGCGGGGCTTTGGAATAGTCTTCTTATTACTGCACGTGCGGGATATATAGAGGATATTACATGGCCGCGCGGAGATACGAGTTTTATCTTCGAGTGTTGAAAAATTATCTCACGAGTGAGCACAGCGAACGAGTGAGATATTTTCAACACGAGAAGATAAAACGCGTATCTCCAAGTGGCCATGTAATTTTCTTTTTATCACATACTAAGTGAGATTCTGGGTTTAATGCAAAATCAATATTTTTATTGACACAGAAAATGGTTTAAAAATTTACCAAATTCAAATTTCCACATCATTCACACGTTTATATATGGAAATCGTGCGTCCTGATTGGCTGTTTTTGATGTCACCACATGTGATTGATATGGGTGGCTGATACGCTCTGTATTTCACCGATCTACTATGTAAATATCGAGCTAAGTAAGTGACAAAAACCGATATAAATGCGTTAACTGAAAACGAAAGCGAGTTTCATAGTGAGTGCAAAAAGAAATATTATGGAAAATGGCCGCGGAATGTTTCGAGTGCTATTCCCGATTTGTGGTAGTACAGTCAGTCGGAACAGTAAGAACATCTTTATTTATTTTCGGGAGTTGTAAGGAAGCTACTCAAATTTCTTCCTAATATGGTACCGCCTGCCCCGACCCTACTCCCCACAACAATTATCCCCTCCAACACACCCTTAAAAGCCGTAAAATCCGTCTCAAGACTCTTGCAAGAGTACGCATGAGATTTTCCTAAACGACATCAACATGGCGACGAGGTTCCAACTGGAATGAAATCAAGGCAGTATAATTGTCCAGTGTCAGATGTGTTGAAAGGGAAAACGTTGCAGCGAAACAAACAGAGACCCAGATAATGAATTTAGATCTACAGGTGTTCAATTGGTTTTCAGATCATATATGTTAATTGCCTTCACTTGAAGTAGCAAACGAGTTCTTGACCTTTAAGTATTGAACATCAAATATAAAAATTGAGAATTGAGAATAAAGTTATTGCTTCTGACTATTTATTAACATAATGGTAATTTTAAAGTCCCTATCAAGCTTATTTTTTTAAGTTCCAGATGAAAAGTAGAACCCTTTAATAATAGTAATTTTCGAAATTAAAACCTTTTCTCGCCGTTCCTGTTACATTTTTTAGACTTGAAGCGTACAATGATGACATAGCAGGAGGCATATGACGTAGCATGAGGTATGAAGCAGGGACAATTTTTTTTCTCAAAAAACCCAATTCTGGCTACAATAGTCACATTGTTATAACTTTAATCATTGAATTATTCCCTTGAAGATGTTTGAAATAAAAATTTTATGAAAATTTTTTTACAGAAGTGAAATTTTTTAAACAAAAACCACATAACTCCCTGCTGCTACGTCACAGGTTACCAGTCCCCGGCCTGCTCGGTCAAAATTTACATTTCCGATCTCTTTCTTATTAAAAAGTATACTTAGACATGGAAATTTGCTTTGGTTATTCCAATTTTGAGTTCACAGATGACAACAGTTTTAATCTAAAAAATAAAAAATTAAGCTTGATAGGGACTTTAAAAAAAAAAAAAAAGATCTGAATGTAAACTTTGACCGAGCAGGCCCGGGACTGTTAACCTAGTACCTGGTAACTACTTTAATTAAGTAAATATTTTTCTAAGATTATACGAAATAAAAATTTCTTTTTATTACAAGGTTTTAGACATGGAATTAGTTTTTCTCTCCTTTCAAGGTCAGTAATATCTTAGTAAGTTAATATGATGGATAATCACATGCAAGAATTAAAGATGAGGACATATTTATCTTTTCCCAAGGGTTGCTATGGTTACGGCGTCTACAAGCACAAAGTTTCTGCATTAGTCACCAGCTGCTGAAGTATCAAGGGTCGTCAAACTTGAATGGCTTAATCAATCACCAAATGAACAAATTCGACTGCTTTTGAAGACTCTGAACAAATGCCTTTTATTGTTTTACTTTCGTTCTATGCCAAAAAGTAACTTTTTATGTTATTCAAGTTACACAGAGAAAATAACACGAAGGGTTATTAACGAGTCAGTTCACGAAATGCATTTCATTGAAATTCGTTACGGCAGCATCTTCAGTTGTTTATTTGTAAGCCAAGCACTTGCCTTCATTAAACTCCTCTCCAAACTAAATGCTTCAGTGTTTTAGTGATTGTCGTATCTTCACTTTTGTATAATTAAAGCGTCAGTTTTGGTTCCTGCTATAGCTAGTTGCAAAAGAAGCCAAATTCGACCGATTTAAGAACTGTATTTAGAAGAATAAAATTGATTTCAGCAAAACATAAAATTCAGAATTCTTACCGTTGTGCCGGAGGTTCCTGGTCCCTTCCCAGCAAGGATTTTTTGAACAAAATCTTCGTATGTTGTCTTTCGCTTCTCTGCACACAGCCCTAAAGCTTTCTTGAACTGTTGAAAGTTTATCTTTCGTTCGGTTTTCCTTTGGATTATAAGAAATGATTAATTTATGAATTAGGTAGTATATGGAACCTCGAAAACTTGTAGTATTAGCGTAACTGCTATTTTTAGGAGTAATAAACCAAGAACCAAGAAGTACCAAAGTTATTGTTCTACTTTGTCCTCAGTACCCGGAATTCACAATTCTACTATATTTAGCACAGATAATTCAAGTGAGTTTTGAAATAGCAAAGTTAGACGTGAAGCATGCATACTTTTTTCAAATTCTTTCGATTTGTAGCTCTATATACATGAGAGTTGATATGAATCGATTAGTGTCTCAAAAACTGTTGTTCTTTATAAAAACGATGGTTTCGTCGATTGGGTGAAGAATGTATGATGATAATAATTAGGTACTGAAGTTATTATTTACATCGTGAGATACTGAGGTTCCCTGTCTACTGAAAGATTAGAAGAAAAGGATCGATTCTCACTACAACCGTTAAACTCTATTAGCCTTAGCGAAGAGCTTTCTTTTTATTATTATGAAACAAAATGGAGGTTTGCTTGTCTTCTCGTAGGTTCACAGACATGTTACTCACGATTTAACCTCGGGCCGGTTGAAAATGATATCTGTGTCGGTGCTAGTGAACGATTTGGTGTAAAGCTTCAGGTCTCTGAAGAGCTTGCCAAACTTTGCATTATCCATCATTGCTGGGCCTCCTTTTGCCCCGGCGCCGAATGCACAAAACGAGTTGAAAACTGCTTCTAGTTCGTTGTCTGACATGATTCAAAACGTTTGTCTCGAGCAAAGGTCTTTAGAATACTTTTCAGTCAATGCTTGCACGAACGAAGTAAGAAAACATTGAAAACAAACCCCGGACTTATTATAAAACACTGTATTCTGTAAACATAAAGGGAGGGCGTACGGTATAATTTGAATTGTGTTCTCCGATTGGTTAGCGTCTTCAAGCAATTTTTGTCAAAACATCAAAGAGATTAAACAAGTCGAGGCGCCAGTAAAAGTGTTTTTAGTACGTTTTCGCTGTGCATGGGCTTCGATATACTAAAACTTGAGCTCATGCTGCAAATTTGATAACGCATGCTAACTTAGCTATTTTCAATTTTCAACAAAAGTGATAATTTTAAAACCTGAAGTTCTGTTTACGTGACCGTCTTGACTATTTGAGAATGTTTAGTCTTCTGACAGGTAAATGCAATTTTGAAATTAGCATAATAAAGTGATGCGACGGTTCGGTTGGTATATTGTTGTTACACCTCTATTCGGTGTTATGTTTTAGGGTTCGCAAAACTTATTTTGTTTACACCGCTTTTCAGGGAGGTGTGTATGTATGGATGATACGGGCATAACTAATTAAAGTAAAAACCCGAAGAACCTGTCTTCTGTCAGTCTATAATAATTATCAGCAAACTCCCTGGCCCCTCTACCCATTGGAGTTAAAGTTTGAAAACAATATAGAATTTTAAGGTTCATTCTCTGAAACGATGGGGAACGAGTCTGTCACTTTGGATATTATTTGAAATTGTTTCTCCCCAGCTCAAATATAAGGGTACCTTACCCCTTGAAAATAAAAAATAAATGTATCCCTGAATTGAAAATTTTGACATTTACATATGTATTTTGGCTGTTTAACGTCAGACTGTTGGGATGGGAATTTGACATCTTTGACAACAAATAGGTTTCGTATTTTTTTCTGTAAGCTAGTATAATTGTTATGATTTGTACCGCGGTTGTATGGAATCACGTTGTGAGTTACAAAACATGGATAAGTAAGTTTTGTTTGGAAAATTAAGAATCTATCTCAGTGAATGGTGCATGGACATGGCCTTAACAGTACAGAATACCATTTACCATACGAACCTGATTTGAATAAATTGCAAAAGTGCAGCCGGTTCTTACTTCCATCCATCCATCCATCCGTCCGTCCGTCCGTCCGTCCATCCATCCATCAGTTCTCCCAACATTCCCCCATCGTGCCATGAAAAATTACAATGCACGGGAAATGTGTTTTATTGCTTTAATTAGAGTGTTCCAAAATGTTAAGAATTTTTAAACTTTATGTAATTTTATATACTGTGTCCCCCATATGTAGAAATGTTTAATCCTAATGACACAAAAATGTAGTTGTTGTTATTTTTTACTTCGTTTCGATGCCATCGCTAAAGTCGATTGTTCTGCGCCGGCGCGAGTCCTCTCCTTTTTAAAATATCGTTCCCAGAGTCCGCGTTCCTTCTGGCCATAAGGAACGGGGGCAGTCAGCGGACATTTTTTTTAAAAATGGCGGCTTTACAACAGAGAAAACTACAAGAGGGTCTTCAACTGATGAATGAAGCAGAAAAACAGTAAGTGCTTAGAAAATACGTTGAATAAGCGAGGTTATATATGAAGCATTGCTATGTTTTTCATTTCATTCAACGAAACATTGCGTTGTGTCGTTATTACCTCGTAACCGGAAGTTGGTCGATCGATTTAACGATTTTGAGACAGCCAGAAACGTTTGTTTTCTTGATAATTTGGTTTTATGAAGCGTAGGCGGAAGAAACAAGTCTAAACTTTGTGTTTTGCCGCGTTTAGTCATGTACTGAAGAGATGTATATTGTATATTGATATTTAATTTTCAAATTGATATTAATAACAAATTTGCATACTTACATATACATACATGACTTTATTAAAGTGTCAAAATATGATAATCTTGCCGAGGTTAAAAAAAGTTAACGCTATATACTGGGGACACTGAAGGAATCTAACTTTAATATTAGATGAAGATAACCCGTAATAATTGTTTTTTGCAGCATAAAGACTAGCTGGTTGAAATGGAAACCAGACTGGGACAGTGCCGCGGATAGATACTCAAAAGCAGGTTAAATGTTGTATTGTTTTAAAAACCCTTTCAGTCCCAGTCAGTTATCAACATCTAACTTCTCCTTACTGTAACAAATACATATTAAGACATTTGGTGATGAGAAAAAGATAATTGATTAAACAAAGGTAACTACTGAATACGAAAAGCATTTTCTCCCAAACTTGTTTCATGAAAAGTATGAGGTCAAGTTGGGAGAATTTACCAATGTAACTGGGACCAAAATGGTCAAGCATGTAACTTGAATATCACATCAAGGTAATCAAATATTACACAAATGATATTAAACAACAGGAGATTTTCTTGTATTGATGTATACATATTATGTCATGTGCTTGGTATAATGCAATTTCTTTTAAAGACTATAGCTCAATAACATTTTCAAAACCAGGAAGAACAAAACCAGGTTGCACAGCTGGTCTCAAGAAGACCTCACATTCTGCTAAATATATATTGAGATGTTTGTTTTTTATAATTGTTAATGTAAGTGAAATTTCATATGGTGATGCTTTCAGGGAGGGGGAGGGTTGTTGGATGGCACTTACTGTAGTGGTAGGAAAACGATGAAATTAAAAGAACTAACATAAGTGACTTTTAATGGAGTTTTCATTTCTCCCTGCATATCTTTATTAGAGACCTTAAGCATTAGAAGTCCAAGTTGCCATGGAGGCCAATCAGAAATCAAATACCAGTATTTAATGCGTAATTGAACAAATCATATGGGGTCGTGGTGATCGTTGTGGAGGTTAAAAGGATCTTGGTGTCCTTTGTGACAATCACCACGACTGCATGACATGTGCAAGCATGCGCCAACTACTTATATTTGATTTCTGGTTGGCCTCTGTTGCAACTCGAACTTCTCATGCTTAAGGTCTCTATTATCTCTTCATTCTCATTAGGAGAATTTAGCATTTCATACAAAGTCACTTAGGTTGATTATTCACTAGACCCTTCAGTTATGATGTAATACTGATCAGTCTCTCTTTTCTCACACTGTCCAGGAGTATGTTTTAAAAGTGCAAAGTCATTTGACAAGGCAGTTGATGCTTTCACAAAAGCCTCCGAAGCACATTACCATGTGAATGCGTATCCTTCCATAATTTAAATGAAGCATTTTAACCTCAACTAGATTAGCTTTTTTATATGTTATTCAGGGTTTGTACAGGTCATGGATAACTGGAAAGTCATAGAATTTTAGAGTTTCATTTTCCAGGCCTGGAAAGTCATGGAACTTTAATTAGAGTTGTGAATCAAAAAGTCATGGAAAAATGGTAGAATCATTGAAAATATAAAAAAATATGTCAATTTTGTTGCCAGGTGAAAACATCAATAACCAGTTACTGCTGATTTTATTTCCTAGAGTTGAACTTGGTAATGCTACTATGTCTCAAAATTAGCAACCCTTTCTTCACCTTGTTTAGCTTGCATTATGCTAGAAAAAGGGAAAAATGAAATTACTTTTGATGTATTGAGGGCCAAATAACAATGCCATGTCATGGAAAATTAAGAAAAGTCATGAAAAAGCCATGGAATTTCAGAAAATCGAAAGAGTCTAACCCTATTGTTTTGAGTGCCAAGTTATATTTTAAATTTTAGTTTGTTAATTTTGAATGTTAAAAAGAGTAAAAAAGGTTAGTTTAAAGACCTTTTTAAAAAATGGTGGCAATTTTAATGTTCTTTTGTGTGCTGTTTTTCAGATTTAATTAGCCTTTTTAGCCTCGTTCTTGAACTAAACTTTCAAAAGAATATGTTACCCACAGTGAGGCTAGTAGGCCTAGTTTGAATGTGTGTACAAAAGAATGGCCATTTTTGAAAAAGGTTGTTAAAATTTTAAAAAAGGTAAAAAGAGGTGGAATACAAATGTTCTCATTAAATTTAGTTTCTAAGCTGTTCCTCAGTTTTGAAATTTAACTGTTGTAGAACTAATTATTTATTAGTAATTTTATTCTGTTGTGTCTGTTGTGGGTAACAGCTAGATTCAACTAGTAATTTTTTGGCAACTTGAAGACAAGAACACTTAAAACATGTAGAATAGAGAAATGGTTAATTTCTGTCAGGCTTTCACCCTGTGCTGTGAGCCCATTAGTGAGCCAACAATTTAATGCCAGTGTCTCAGGGAGGGGGGGGACCCCCAATTCTCAGATTAAGAACAAATTTTTATTTTTGCTCGCATTCAACAAGACTGAATGTCTGAAAGTAATAATTGGCAATGGTCGCCAAAAATTATGAAAATGACCCATCCAATATTTTTCAAAATACCTCAAAATACACAGAATTGGTGTTTCAATGAGTATAATTTCAAAATTGCCAAAGATTACCCTTTGAAGCATATACCCCTAGACCCTCCAGGAGGCTCATGCCATCACACAGGCACTCGCTAAAATTTGCCTGCCTTGACCCCCTCCCATCACTATGAGTGTCTGCCAGCCCTGATAGAAAACACTATTATATAAAATGGCTACATTTTATCGTTTGGAAAATATTTACTGACTAGATTAAACAAAACAGAAGAACGTTTTTGCTTTAGAAACCTTTAAAAGAAAAACAGTGTTTTACCCATTGCTAATTACTTAATAGAACATGAGTTGCGACAATGAGCTTTGATCTTAAAATGATGACCAATCCTGCACATTATTACTTACAAGGGCCAGTCACCACATCAGCAGTGTTAGTATAATGTTTCAAAATTATTTAATGTAAGCATTAAAGTTATATTTTGTACATTTATTTGTCACATTTCCAGTTGAAGATTTTTTCCTTGACTCATTTGCTCTTGCAAACACAGCTTCTTTCATGCTGGCAAGTAAGTTTGATATTACTTACTATAGATCAGTTTTTGTGAAGGCCAATAACTAAAAGCAGCTGTGTGTTATACATTGTGATGATATGAAGTTTACTACAGTGTTATTGTTAACCCCTTCAGCCTTAGCCAGTTTATCAATATCTAACTTCTCCTTACAAAAACTTCTCCAAAATTGATTTCCCTTGTAAGCATTTACCACAAAATTAATTTACCCTTGGTAACTCAAACTCCCAATTACTAAAACCAAAGCAGATTTTTACAGTAAATTTTATAATACCCTTGGTACTCAAACTCCCGATAACTTGAACCTCACAAAAACTCCAACCAAATTGGTCTTCCCTTGTAATTATGAATGCTCTCTTAGTGCTCTTAGCACCAAATAAACGTTTTACCTGTCCATGGTTTGAATTCGACAGGGCTCTAGAACAAGCAGCATCGGCAATGAAGGAGATGAAAAAAATGGATAAAGCAGTAGAGTTGATTGAAAGAGCAGGGTAAGATTGTATTTTCTTAACTTTCAAAATTAAATTAGTTCTGGACATTAAACCTTAGGCAAAAAAGTTTGGGCAGTAGTCTGAATGAAACATTAAGTATTAAGACTGAGGTGACCCAACTGTACAGCAAACAACGAATATGGTTATAATTATATAGAAGTTTAGGCAAATCTTAAAAATTGAATGTTAAAGAGAATAATTTTTCTGGAACCTAGCCAGTATGTAATAAATTATACTTGCATTCATTTGGGGTTTTGGTGAGATTTTCCTTTTTTGGCCACGCCAAATATGGGGCAAGAGTGAAAAAAAACCCTCAAATTTTTTTGGTTCTTACCTTATATTTTACACAGCCCAAAAAGAAAATGTGACACAAAAGCCAACAGCAACGTAACACTTGCTACGCAGGCAGGTGTGTTGTGTCAAATTTATTTTACAAGTATAGTTTGAATGGAATGGCCATCACTACAGCAAAGGAGACAAATGTTACATTTAACAATGATGTTCAAAATCGTTAATGATCAATCAAAAATCCAATCCAATCCAAATCCCAGAGTTTATCTAAAAGAAAACCCGTATTACGAGATCATTCCACTCAAAGCGCTTTATAAACTTAGGCAGTAAGAGCAATACCTACAAATATAGTTCCTTTATAAGAACTGTCAAAGAATGGAATGGACTGTCTGACGAGCTGATTGAACAGGAGACTCTTGGATCATTTAAATCAGCCCTGGCCAACTATCTTAATCTTAACCACAGAGTTTTTTCCATTTGTATTTCACTTGTACTTGATTGCTTTACACTTGCACTTGTTGCTGTACCTTTTAAATCATTTGTTTTAAATAATTGGCACCTGCACTACACATGTGTTTACGTAATGGGAAACCTTTGCAGATTGTGAAATACAAAATATAAACAATTGAACATATATGTACTATCTTTAGACAGCTGTACAGAGAAAGTGGCACACCAGACACTGCAGCCCTGGCTCTGGTTAGAGGGGGGAAGTAAGTTACTGTGTATGTAACTAACTTTAATTACTTATTTTTATGTGGTTCAATATTCTGCCCTATACCATGAGGTTTCAGAAGAAATTAAGTTCTGAAAAAGCAGTTGCTTTGAAGGATATCAAACAATTAATGTTTACAGCCAATTACGTTGTTTTTCTTGAGTACCCTGTTGGCTACCAGAGGCAAAGATCTGGTAGCCTGGGTGCAAATTTAAGTAATTTATTTATATAATCCATGCTACTGACACCTGCATCTTTAGCTGTGTGCGGAAGAATAACAGGCCTTGTGCCTGTTTGGGTCAAACACCACCAAGTCTGGCTTTCAAATCACAAAAGTGTGAATATTTCATAGATCAATTTCCAAAGCGCCCACAAATAAAAAGAACTCCTTCACAAACACAGTTTGCATGTGCAAAATACTCACACCTATTTCTTGAATACAAGGCTTGGGGGTAAACCTGACTAGTTTGGTGTCAGCATGCATAATTAAGGCCTATTGCATTTGTTTCCAGATTTGTTTGCCAAAGAAAGCAGATTATAATAATGATAATTAGCATTTATATAGCGCCTTTTCATAGGTACATGCTCAAAGCGCTTAACAATAGTTTACAGTTGACTCTGGTATTGAGGGTCTTAGACAGTCCACTCTA